>CAJNOJ010000762.1:0-22836 GCA_905250025.1 Adineta ricciae | reverse complement strand
TGCAGGATAAAACTGTCTCACCAGCGGGAAACGGCTTCTGACATAGTAAGACAATGAAACGAGAGAAAATGACTGACCATCAAAACTTAACAATGTTTTCCTCAAATTTATTTTTCGAGCCAACAATTCCTGGGGGGGTACCCCAGAGAAATTTTTGAAGGAAAATAAAAGTACACAGAACGATTTTTAATCATCACCAGAAGATTCAGTTTTGTTTTCTGCATCTAATGGCATATAAGGTTTCAGGAACCCGAGATTATGCAAAGCTAAAATGCTATATTACTCTGTGAAAATCATCTAAAAATTCTCCGAAATAGCGATATTTGCGAATCTTTTGGGCTAAATTTGGGCACTATGCACATGTTTTTTGGATTCTTTTTTAGGTGTATCTTGTGCAGTTTCTTCTGCTCTATCGAACCCATAAGTAATTATTCTCGGCCTGAACTTTTTTCTTACCGATTTATCATAAAAATACTAAAAAAGACCCCAAAATTTTCACTGTTTTTTAGGGGGGTTTTTGATAGTTTTTGCTTTATAGGCAGAGTTAGAATTTTTTTCAAAATATTCTAAATATGCTGTTTTGTAGAGCTCGATTTACTCTATCGTTTGACATATTACTTGATTTAATTGAATAATTTTTGAGAGAGAAAATAATCAAATACTAAACTCGTAAAAAACTAAAAACTAAAAAATTCTCAATTCGACCTATCGAAGAAGATGGCTTTTAAATACATACAAAGCTAGCTTCAAAAAAGCTGAAACTTTGAATTTATATGTTTTTTTACATGCTCTTTCATTTGCAATGCTAAAAAAAGGGGGTCAAAAAATTTTGTATGACGGCAATGCTCGGTTGAGCCGTGGACTGTCTCTTAAAATATCAATTATTCCATCTATAACAATGTCCTCCTCCATTAAATTAAATTTTAGAACGCCCTACCATTCCTTTAATTTCCTTCTCACAACATCAGACACATTCAAAAAGCCAAAGCATCCACCGCAATACTTTCCGTTGATCAAACAAAGCACATACTAATGTTTTATTTTACGAATTTCTCTTATAAAATCAATCCAAAACCGTCACAGACGCATTTCGTTCTACTCAAAACACCTCTGTCCGCAGCCAATTAATAGATCACCTTACACACCTGAATGAAAAACGTACGTTAAACGAATATTTGACACAAAATACACCGCAAAAAGGCTCACCGTATTCACTTGAAGAGCATCCGCCAAGTATTGGGCTCCTTCTCCACCTACATTACAAAAGCCAATGTTCAGTGTTGTAAGTGTCTAAATAGGAAAGTATTACGAATGAATGAGAAAGTGAACGTGTACATGTTGATTACTGTATTGACTAGAAGAGCATCAGCGAAGTGTTGTGCTCCTTCGTCACCGATATAATTGCCCACAAGATCCAGTGCGGTCAGTGTCTAAATAGGAAAGTATTACGAATGAATGAGTAAGCAGAAGTGTGAATGTTGATTACTGTATTGACTAGAAGAGCATCAGCCAAGTGTTGAGCTCCTTCTTTAGGGATATTATTGCCCAAAAGATTCAGTGCGGTCAGTGTCTAAATAGTAAAGTATTACGAATGAATGAGTAAGCAGAAGTGTGCATGTTGATTACTGTGTTGACTCGAAGAGCATGGGCCAAGTGGTGAGCTCCTTCTTTACCGATATTATTGCCCAAAAGATTCAGTGCGGTCAGTGTCTAAATAGTAAAGTATTACGAATGAATGAGACAGCAGAAGTGTGCATGTTGATTACTCTATTGACTCGAAGAGCATCAGCCAAGTGCTGTGCTCCTTCTGCACCTACATTATTGCGCTCAAGGTTCAGTGTTGTAAGTGTCTAAACAGGAGAGTGTTACGAATGAATGAGTAAGCAGAAGTGTGCATGTTGATTACTCTATTGACTCGAAGAGCATCAGCCAAGTGTTGTGCTCCTTCTGCACCTACATTATTACTCTCAAGGTTCAGTGTTGTAAGTGTCTATAAAGGAGAGTATTATGAATGAACGAGGAAGTGGAAGTGTGCATGTTGATTACTGTATTGACTCGAAGAGCATCAGCCAAGTGTTGTGCTCCTTCTTTACCGATGTTACTGTAATGAAGATTCAGTGTAGTAAGTGTCTAAATAGGAGAGTATTATGCGTGAATGAGAAAGTGAACGTGTGTATGTTGATTACTGTGTTGACTCGAAGAGCATCAGCGAAGTGTTGTGATCCTTTGTGTGGAATACCATTGTAACCAACATCCAGTGTGTTAAGTGTCTAAATAGGAGAACATTATGAATGAATGAGAAAAAGAATGTGTGCATGTTGATTACTGTGTTGACTCGAAGAGGATCAGTCTAGTACTGTGCTGTTTCGTCTGAGATTTAGTTGCCTCGCACACAGTGCGATTAGTATATACGAAAATTTGATATCGAAGGAAAGTGAGGTGTTAATAGAAAGGGCCCGGTTAAGGTATAATGTGTGGATGAATGGGAGCCTTCGTGCTGACGGATTGGCTGTATTGGACTATTCTGTTTATGAAACTAGTATAGATATACGGATAGAGGAGTAATATTAACGATTGCAGTTGGGAGCAGTGTATTACGATTGATAGGATAGGTTTTGTTCTGATTATTAGTGTAAGTTTTTATAAATGTTGATATTTCCGGAGACGCCTAGCAGCAGATAGTACAAATGCTTGACAAGGTTGAATGCACGTGCGAATCGATCTGAAAGCGATGTAGCGGTTATTTGTGAGAATTCTATTGGTTGTTGATTAGTTGCTGTACGTGAATGATTTTTTGCATCATGATACATGTATACCAGAAGGGATAAAAATATATCATTTCGGTCGTTCGATGATTAAGAAGATAGTCAACTGATTACCTTAAATTTATTAGCAATAGAATATCTTAAGCTTCTTAGAGGGTTGCGCCTTTGTTTTTACTCCTGAGAGAAGTTTTACAGCGAATACCAGTGCACATGGAAACCTGCCTACTTATTTGTTTGTTTGCGAAAAATAGATTTTTTAGAGAACTGTGCATTGAAAAGTAAGATTCTTATAAAAGAAATTGGTTCATGTTGTGAATAGAGGTCTGAAAAGTAAGACTGGAGTAAGAGATATGATTATTTAGTACACGGGAGGTCCGTTTGTTTTTTTATTCATTTCAGATGAATGTAATTTAGCAGAAGTGTGGATATTTGATGAAAACCTCTGTTTTAGCGTGAAAAATATACCATCAGGATGGTTGATTAGTGCTTGAATTGGATGGTAGGGAATCGCATTTTGTGAGAAAATCGTTGCGATCAATATGAATTGAACTTGTAAAAAACCAACATCACTGAATATTTCATTTGATAGTAGAAAGAAGAATTCCGACAGTGCCTCATCAGAATATAGTACTATTGAGATATAGGTCCTGTACTCTTACTTTCTAAAAAAAACCCTTTGCAACACTTTATTTTCACACATATGTACCATTATATGCTCCTGATTACTATATAAGCTCATGATGAAAATTCTGATATAGTTTATCTGTGAACTTAATATGTGACTCAATTTTTCAGTCGGGGATGACTGAACGGTCATAAGCGTCTATCTAACTGTCAGATATCAGAAGGTTCGATTTCTTTTCTCGGCTCAGTCGCGCCGATGTGAAGGTGCAGGATAATAGAAGAACGAACAAAATGAGAAAAAACATATATTCATGTGGAGTTCGTCATCGTTGCCTCTTTAATGTATTTTCGTTCTGTGTGTTGCTGTTCTCTCTCTGTTTGTTATCATTATCTTGTATGACGTGTCTTTTGTAAGCTCCTGATAAAACTCATGTAAAAAAATAACAAAAAACAGACAGAAGGCATGAAATAAACGCTGGCCCAATCCGAGAAAAACTCAATTTTTACAACAATTTATAAATAAAGGTGAACTTTTCATAGAATAGAATTTTTGGGTATTTTTGTATAAAACAACTCCTGTCATCGGCTTTTCTTGTTATCAGACATGTATCTAATACTCGATACTGTGACTGACTGATTTTGTTGTTGTTTTTTATGGGATAAAGATCTGATTTATTTACTACGAAAGCATTGATTTACCTGATATCGATAATAGGTATCAAGAATTTGATTGAGTCGATGACAGACATTTTGCATTGAACAAAACAGATCAAAATTTGATAGCTGGTCGAGAATTCGATAGACCATTTCGACGGGTAATGTGGCTAAGCTGAACATAGTTTTTATACTGATATGATGTGTACTGGTTACTTGTTTTGACCGAATGTATGTTGCTTCCTTTCTTTCTTTTTTTTCTTTTATTACTTTTTTTTACAGTTGTGTAATAACTTCTCTCTCACCTGACTAATCGCAGAAACAAAAAAGATAAGATGATACCACCAGTAACAAAAATATGATTTTCATACGAAAAAGATGGCGTTCACATACAATTTGTGACTTAGAAATTTGAATGCTAATTTTTCTTACATTATCAAATGTTCAGAAAAGTGAAAAAACTTCGATTGTTTTATGACATATCTGTCAAAAGAAATAATTTATTGAGCTTAAACTATGTGAATAGAATAAAAACTAAACTCTGTTCATACAAAAAAATATAATCACATATGAATAATTCTTTTGCCTAAGAGCATACCCAATGAGAGAACTGTAGGCACTATGCTTTCTCTGTTATGGAAACTTTCATCATTTTCTCAATGAAAATGAAAAGGTATACTTCTGCTATACCTAATATCTCTTTTCATAGTTGAAAAAGGCTTTTCGAAAAGTTTGGGCAAAATCACAATGAATACGCTACTAATTAGAGATCTTTAAAAGTTTTTCCTAATTATACGTGACGTAGTTTTCACCCTCGAGGTTACTATCGTGGGATCTCTAAGTTTCCACTTTGCAGCTTTTTGTTACGTTTTATTTAACCATTGATTGATTCGAGTCGTTTGTTTCATGTAGTTTCCAGTCGATGGACAACTTATAATATGGTCACGAAAAATCTCATATAATACTCTAGAAAAAGAACACAGATGTGGATGCATATGGCTCCAGCACATCGTTTGTGCTATAGATATGGTTTTTGCATTTACTGTAAGTATCGTCTGCTACACATCGAATTCTCTCCAGAATAAATAAGTTATATTTCGTTTGCACGTTATTTTTTGACTATGAAGTAGTAAACTTTCACTATTTCTTGATCAAAATTAAATCTATGTCATGAATTGTTTTTAATGATTTTTTTATCTTCTAAGTTTCCATCTACATCATTCTATATAGACAAGAGTATTTGGAAACAAATAGTATGTGACTATCTGATCGTAAAACGTGAGTTAAAACCATTATTTTGTAAATTCTTGTTGGGTGGGTGTATATGTGGACCCCCCGACACACGAATTTCATGTTTCAATTATTTAAAAGAAAAACTATCCTTTTATTTTTATTCCCTCGACTGAAAGGAGGGTCATACAAAAAAAATAGTTTGTCTGATTTTTGACGAAATCGTAAAACATCTGAAAATCATCATGGGATGAATCTAGGTCGAGTCGGGTGGGGGGGAAGGGGGCATGAGTCATAGGTAAAAAAAACATTTTTTTTCGGAAATGCTTAGAATTCAATGAAACATCGTTTGGAGGTGGTTTAAAAGTTGATCGGACAACGTTTCAGTAAGATGCTAGAAAAGAGCCTTAGGTCCGAGAGAGAATTTTACCAAATCAATTAATTGACTAATCTAATACGATATTGTGAGCATGTATGAGACCCAATTAAAGATTTTCTCTTCTGGAGAGTGGGTCCTATGACAACAAGTAGTGTGTATGAGGGTATACTTCTGTTAAAGTCAAAGGTTAACATTGACGGAGTCTACATGAATAAGTTTCAAGGATCGATGAAACTAATCGATAACTATGGTGGATTATAAAAATGAGGAATGATGTATCACGCAGCGTAAAGCTGCCAAATTAAATATTCGGGATGCATGAATCAGCGAATCAGTCATTGGAAATCTTAGATGATTTAGTGTAGTTGTATGAGTCTATAGATGACGACTAGTACAAGCTCGCTATCATGGCGTCTAGTAAATGAAAGGCAGTTTCCAGCTGAAAGCTTCGTTCATATGTGATTGTGTCGAAGTAGTTTAATTGTTTGTGAAGCGTTGGAGAGAAAGACCCATACTCTTTATGTAGACTATATATGCAATGCGGTGTATCGAGCAGTCGGGAGTGGCGGACCGAAGGAACGCCGACGACCGACTGCAAGACAAATGGTTTGATATATCTCTTGGAAATTCCTTATGAAGAGAGTGAAGTGAAAGGAAAAACAATTGAGGAGTAAGGGAATGTGCCTTGACAAGCGTTATTCAATAGTATTTATCGTAGCTGCTACTTTTGGTTTTTATGATGCATTAAAAGCAAGTTTACTCAGTTCAAATCCTAATATTGTTCTGTTATTTTTACTTCGTGATTGTGTTACTGTTACATCTGGTCTTATTTCATAACCAGCCGATACTATTCGACGACATATGCTTATGACATCAGGTCAACCTTTTAAATATAAAGGATCAATCGATTGCATAACTCATGCTATTCGTAACGAAGGTGTTACTTCATCATTATTAAAAGGAACTGGTGCCAATATTGGAAGAGGTATTGAGGGTGCTGGTGTTTTAGTTGGCTTTGATAAGCTAGTACAACTTTATACCGGTACCAAATTTGATACTAATACTAGTGGCAGTGGCTAAGACTTTTGTCCATTTATATCCTTATTCCCTCGACTGTAAAGAGGGTCATCGGATAATAAAACTGTTCAGTCAGACACCTTAACTAATAAAATTGGATACTAAGTTTGAAGATAGAAAGAGTGCGGAGCAGCGAGTCGCGAGTGGCGCCTCATAGGGGCGCTGACGAGCGACGAGCTGCTCCCGGTGACCTCTTCTAATATACAAACGAAAAGTATCAAGCAAATCTGTATTTGAGGTTTATTAGCAATCGTATTTTATTCAACGGCATTTATCGTTCTGTTCAGATTAGGCAGACATGCTTCAGGATAGCAAGATCATAATAACCACTCTTAGAAATTTACAGTTTTATTTGGATAGTAGTTATCATTTAGAAACGTCTGGTAAAGAAGAAGAACGGCAGTAGTGTTCAACTTTGTTTTCAAAACTATAAGATGAACGAGAACCTACCTCGAAAAATAATCTCCTTGTAGGTTTCTGTCTTTTTGTATGGGAAAGTTCCGTGAAAATTAGTAGTTTGAGGTATAATTCAGTCGAGGGTTAAGCGAGTCTGCCTCGACGAGCGTTATTTATTGTATATTGAGCTGCCAATTCAGCCAAGAGTCAAATGAGTTCATCTCGACGAGCGTTATATGTTTCAAATCAATAAAACAAAAGTGTAATAAGGAATTTAAAAAAAAATTTCTAATGGAAATATCAAACTATTGAACACGTTCCACAAATATTTTTTCTATTTCCTCCAATTTTCTAACTACCAGAATTTCATTTCTATCAATACAGCTAAATTCTTTTTTTTTCAAAGAATTTTAAATCCAAGAAAAAGCTTTAAATTGAACATATTTTCAAATTTTGTTATTTTTTGATTGAATCTGATCAATAATGTTTTCTTTTATATAAAATCAAATGGATTTCAAAAATAATTTTACTCACAACATCAAGCAAAGAAGCAAGTTTTTATTTTATTTTCAAAAACTTTTTAAATCTATTTATTAACGAAATTCTGTTTTGTTTCCACTTAAACCAAAAACAACGCAATTGCTTCTATTTTTAACAATCAATAAAATTCAGCACTATTCACAAAATCACTACTATTATATCCACCAGTAACTAATACTTTTTCATTGGATAGAACAGATGCTGCATGACGATATCTTGCGCTATTCATCGACCTAGTGCTTGTCCAATTCCCTGTCGATGGATCATATATCTCAGCACTCTTGATAGAATCAACATTAGATCCACCAGCAACCAATACTTTTCCATTCGATAAGACGGACGCTGTGTGTTGATATCGTGCACTATTCATCGATCCAGTGTTTATCCAATTCTCTGTTGATGGATCATATAATTCAGCAGTGTTGATAGAACCATCACCAACTCCACCAGCAATCAGTACAGTTCCATTGAATAAGACAGACGCTGTATGTTGATATCGTGCGACATTCAAAGACCCAGTTCTTGTCCAATTCCCTATTATTGGATCATACAATTCAGCAGTGTTGATAGGACCAGTATAAGATCCACCAGTAACCAATACTTGTCCGTTTGATAAAACAGATAATGCATGATAATATCGTCTAACATTCATCGATCCTGTATTTGCCCATTTACCTGTTGATGGATCGTATAACTCGGCACTGCTGGAACCGTCACCCCCTCCACCAGTAACTAATACTGTTCCATTGGATAAGACAGATGCTGTATGTTGATATCGTGGAACATTCATAGATCCAGTTGTAGTCCAACTACCACTTGATGGATCATATAATTCAGTGCTGTTCAGACTACTACCACCAGCAACTAATACTTTTCCATTAAATAAGACAGACGCTGTATGTTGATATCGTGCACTATTCATCGATCCAGTGCTTGTCCAATTACCTGTTCATGGATCATATAATTCAGTGGTGTTGAGATAACTACCACCAGCANCCTACTTAAGGATCTGGCGACCAAACTCATTCGACTCAATGATCGCGATTCTATCCAGGGACGTGGTAACCAGATTCATGTAACACAGTGACTCGATTACTACTTAAGCAGCTGGTGACCAGATTCATGTCATTCAGTGATCGCAGTTCTATTTCGTAGGTTATCATTTGCCCAGAATTGTGGTGCCCAGAATCGGTCCCAGGAAAAGTCCCGAAATATTTTGGAACTTTTTTCTGGGACCGATTCTGGGCAAATGATAACCTACCAAACAGATCTGCGATCACGGAATCACATGAATCTGGTCACCAGGTAGAAGAATAAGTTTTAGCCTATATGATAGGGTATAAGTGGTTTCCGTAAAAATCCCTAAATTGTGAAATCCACGATTTAAAATCCCTAAATATTCACGGCTAGATGGAATCATGGATATTTATCCACAATTGTGGATTTTACTTGTGGATGTATTCTGGGAACCAGATTTGTGGAAAATGATAAACATTCAAAAAAGCGCCACCTCCACAACTTCGACATCACACGTTATCGAAGTATTAACTTAGACAAAAAGCTAACTTCGATACGACATATATTTCTTGTTCGAAATAACTTCCTCATTGCTCTAACTAAAGAATAGCAAGTGTTGAACTATCTCGAGATAATTCTTAAAAAAGAATAATACGAACTAATTTCTCCCAATTCATTTAAACAGCGCACGTTCGTCGTATATTTATTACGTGATGATGAAAATTCGAATGTGTCTTGCCAATCGACGATCAAATCGAGAAGAACTGCTTGTTGTTCTTACGTCTAAGAATCAACTGGGAACAATTATTCACATAATAGCATAGAACAATCTGTCGAAATGTTTTCGATGAACATTCAGCAGCTCTCAATTGTGTTTTTATACACACGGATTAAACAGTTTTCTCCAGCTTACTCAATGCGGCAGAACACTTTTCAAAAAAGATCTAAATCATTGCATTTGAATGTTATCGAAATAGACTACGTGGACAATGTTCTCACTAACTTTGTATGCAGCACACATGCTTATATTCCCAAGCTTTTCTTTTCTGATAAATAAAATAATCGAGATGGCCGCTATTCTCATTGATAAATAAAAAACAAAACGATGCATCGACAATTACTTGTTTCAGTTGTAAGTATAATATTCCTTGGAATTAGTAGCAGTTGGGCAGCAAATTGGGCTGTTCTTGTTGCTGGCTCTTATGAATGGACGAACTACCGTCATCAAGCGGATGTTTGCCACGCTTATCAAATTCTACATAAAAATGGTATTCCTGATTCGAATATTATTGTTATGATGTACGATGACTTAGCTCATCATTGGAGGTATCGATTTCATACGATTATCGAAAGGAATTCATCATGAATATTCATAGAAATCCAACAAAAGGTGTTATCATCAATCATCCCAAAGGAAACGATGTTTATCATGGCGTTCCTCATGACTATACGGGCAAGGATGTTACGCCACAAAATTTCATGAATGTTTTATTAGGAAACAAGGAAGTACTACGAGGTGTTGGTAGTGGTAAAGTTCTTGAAAGGTAAATATGCTCCTAAACATACAGATTGTCTGTGATTTCTGCCTGAAGTGGTCCTGATGACAATGTCTTCGTCTATTTTACTGATCATGGTGCTGTCGGTAAGTTCTATTACTCTTATTCTGATATTAGATAATTCCGATGTTCTATCATACAGGTCTTGTTGCTTTTCCACACGGCGTCGTAGGTTTAAATATATGCACAAAAATCGTTTTCATTTTTCTCTTTCAGCTTTATGCCAAAGATCTCAATACAACAATCACAGCAATGTACAATCAAAAGAAATACAAACAAGTGAGACTATTAGAAAAGTACTTTTGACTTGGTTTTTTTCGTGCGTATAGATGGTGGTCTATATCGAAGCTTGTGAATCTGGCTCGATGCTCGAGGATATTCTTTCTGACAAGATTAACGTTTATGGAACAACAGCAGCGAACGCTCAAGAATCCTCCTATGCTTGTTATCATGATATTGTGCGTGGTACTTACTTAGGTGATGTGTATTCAGTCGTTTGGATGGAAGATTCCGATGTTGAACAACTCGATAGGGAAACTCTATTTCAGCAATATACGATAACACAACAGAAAACAAATACGAGTCATGTTATGCAATACGGAGATTTAGTAAACTCAAACTCGCAATGCTTCTCTCCAGAAGAAACAAATCTTTTGTTTAGAATTTAGGCAAATCGCATAATGTTAGTGAATTTCAAGGTACACATCCATCTAATCAATCGAAATATTCCTACAAAGATTCCTTTCGAGTGAGTGTGGATGATTTACAGTGAAGGTTAAGTTTCAAAGTATGTAGCGTGACGCCGTACCTTCGGAACTTGTTCGAATGGAAATTATTAAACATCGCTTAGCAATGCTCGAAGAAAACTCAATGGAAAAAAGACGATTAGAACTCGAACTCACTCAACTGTACACTGTTTGTTTAATTTTGATTTCTTATCCAACAAGAGGTGCGATTCTTGTTCAAATTTAGGTTCGAAATCGCATTTCAAATCGTTTCAATCAAATCGCTTCCCTAGCTCTATCAATAAACCGTGCTCAACATTTCGAAGCGGTCACTACACAACCTATGAAATTAACTCGACATGATTGTTATATCTCCGTCACACAAAATCTTCACAAAAAATGCTTTGATCTTCAGGTTTGTCTTTTCTGTTTTATCGGTTTCACTACTCTTTATCTCGTTTAGCATGAATTTGTGCTCAATAAACTTTACATCATGGCTAATCTATGTGAAATCGGTTTCATGGACATGACAATCCATCAAGCGATTGAACAGGCGTGTGAAAAGAGAATTCATTTAACATATTAATCAAACGAACCATTCGAAAATAAAGTCATCTTTGAGAACTCAGAGTACAGTCTTGTACTCTTTGTTGGCACTCTCAGCTACTTGATACATAAACTACAAAGAAATGATCGACGATCAGATATGTATGAGAATATACGAGTATGAACAGGGGCCGAGAAAACATATTCATACTCACATTTTGAAAAGCACCTTCAACACGAATAACGCTTCTCACTTACTTGCTATGCTCCAAGTCAAATAGTAGAATGCAGAGGCAGCATTTCTTCCCGTTTTTCTTGAATACACATTGAGAAAGTAGCTATTTTCGAGTATAATGTTTCTTTCAAACAAAGGCGCTCACAAACACTTATATTTCTGAAGCTTGATCGAAAGAAATATCCTTCTGCTCTTCGGCTTTGACACACTACAGCGATGTCCAGTTTAGCCAATATTCTTGGTTATACTCTATTTTTGACCAATCGCATCGTTGGTCAAATACAGATGACATCGAGAATCATTGAAAACATATTAAATCTTATTATCGTTAGGCGTCCAACATCACGACAAAGTCCGTGCTTGTACTACTCACAAACTATCTTGGATGTAGTTCAATTCTAAGTTTATGGAATACCGATGCGACGCTGCGTAATTTACGAATGCATTTTATATTTTCATCGGTATGTCTGATCCTATAGTTGATAGTTATAACAAATCTTGATCGTTTCCTTTCAACTTCGTAGAATGTTCGATTACGTTGAGTGAGCAATAAAACAGTGACCAAACAGTTCATTTTCTTAATGCATTTCCATATCGTGGCTATTATGCAAACTGATGAATCCACATGCACATTCGCCTCTTTTGCATATACATGTTTCTTCGTTTTCTACTTTGATTTTGTATCATTTTCATTTCCTGTCATACGAATGCTTATTTTTTATGCACTGATGATTAGCACTATTCATCATAGTCGGAATCGGATTTATCCAGTTGGTGACTGTCGCATGCGCCAATGTTTACGAGCAAACGAATATCAACTGTGTCTGATGTTTGCAATTCAGGTCATTATGGCAACTATCATATCAGTATCATATTCAATGATAATTATTTATCATTTCGCAATGGTAAGGATTTATAAATACGTAATATCGTCTAATGCATTAAATATACTTTATTATGTACGTGAACTATGTGCCATTTTATAGTATATGAACGCCATTATCGGCTTTTACACTTGCACAATCGTCAGTCGGAAGTGTTGTGAGGGGTTAAAAAAATATTCAAAAAGAATTTTCTCTTATTTTAACCTAATTCCATTCAATCAATTATTTTCTATTGGATATACCACGACTGGTAATCAACAGAATCGAATTTCATTCGTTGTTGTACATTTTGATTGTCTAGTTTATTTAGAATAGAATTTTGCTGTAAAAATAGCTTTTTTGTTTTACTTGCTAAACATTTATTTAGTTAATCTGATCAACAGTTGTAAACTGTTGAAAGTTAGTTTTTTTTCGACACAGTGTCTCCACTCATATGCACAAAACAGGTTGATGACAATTCCTGATGTTGCCATCTGAGTGATTGAGCTTTCAAAGAAATAAAGAATATGGACACTAGTTTGTCCTCAACAAAAGCTTTACGAAGGTGCTATTGCATTCAGTCGGGAGCAGCAAAATATTTCATCTTTCACTCGTTCACGAAATCGATTCGATGTCACCAAGAATGTATAACAACTTCCCTATAAAAATAAATAAACCAACCTAATAGAAGTAAAAGTCAGTCAACATACTACATAGTACAGATATGTTCCCAAAGTAACAATTGTAGTGGCAAAATATTCCTTCGACTGACGATCCGAGTCTTTAACTATGCCACTTGTGATTAAAGTGTATGCTCTGTTGACACCATATGGTAGCAAACTAACGATAACAAGCACGACATGAATGAAAGTCATTTTAATCAACTGACGATCGTATTGTAACTCCGCAGGACGTATTGTTAGACGAATGTTCCGATAGGTCAAAAAACCAAACAAAGTCATGATACCAACTGGTATTCCACAAATGATACCGAGCAAGTATATAGGCGAATAAATAGCCAGAACAGGGTTATCACTTCCACAGGTTCTTGTTGTAGATAAGATGCGATAGAGAAAGAAAATATGAACACCATAGAGACACCAGAAGATGACCACGAAGAGTGAAATCCAATGAGCCCATTTGATTTGACTACAACTTCGAAGTTGGACATTTCTTGATGTGATTAGAAACTGATCGATGATGGCTAAGCATGAGAAAGTCACAGAGATAAGAGCAGGAACAAAGAGAAAAAACTGTCGTATTTTACACCACACGTCAGATGCTCTGTATATATCAATTTTATAAGTGTCACTTAAGATACGAATGGTAAGATTGAGTAAGACGTAGAACATGTTATCGATTGAACCCATGAGAAAATAGAAGGTACAAGGATTTGTTCGATAAGTGCGAACTTTGGAAAAGACGAGAATATTGATACCATTTCCAATTAGACAGGCGATGAAGAGACAAATACCAAGATAAAATGCCAGTTGTTGAGCATCGTCTACGAGCGTCATAATAAGCGTCTTTACTTTGAATCGTATAGTGGTATTTCTGGAAGTAACGATGATGAAGCGAATGAAGATGAGTAGATAGTATTTGTGAGAATTCGTGCTATTTTAAAGTTATCTTAACAGATGGGAACGAGATGACAGAAAGAAGTAGACGATCAAATAAATATGCAACGATACACTCAGTTCTTTTCTATAATTGAACTTAGCATAATAAGTCCGCAAATGTGGCACACTATACACGTCATTGTAATCGAGATAGTTCAACGCCTTGATGTAAATATAAAGAGATACATTACACACATCGCTTCTATCGGAAAATGTGTTTGACAGATTGTTTAAAAGAACTCTCTATACATATTTGCAAAAGATCGTCACTGAATGCATTAGTCTTAATTATAAATCTTAACTATAACCAATACCAGTTCTTAAAAAAGTCACATAGTAATTGATAATTGAATAAAACGGAAATTGCTAAAGTTGGTAGTTATCTTATCAACATGAAAGTTTGTGATAATCTACAAGATTTTCTTTTACGGTTTCAAAAACTTCCTGATACGTCTTTAGCTATTATCTATGGTTCTACGGAAAACTTTTGTGAATAATTTATTTGAGTAACAGGCGTGATTAGAGAAAGTAATTAAATAAAAAAGAAATTTTATGAATTCGAATAAGTCGACGTTTCGACAAGTAAATTGTCATATTCGAGACAGGTGCTATTGAAGCGATAGAGGAAAAACGTGTCTATATATGTCGCATCGAAGTTTTAACTTGTAAAACTTTTTTTCTATCGAAGTTACAACTTCGATACGACATATACAGACATGTTTTTCTTCTGCCTCTCCAATAACACTTGTCTTGAAAATGACAATTTACTTGTCAAAACATTGACTTATTTAAATTAATAAAATTTCTTTCTCGTTCTCAAGCTGTTGTTATTCTCTCTTATAAACTTTAGTGAGATATAAGCTCTAGAAGACTTGTCCTCTTTATTTTTGTAATAACTTTTTTAAAGAGTCTCAGATGAGGAGATTCTCTCCCGGGAATTGCAACATTTATTCTGTTGAACACTCTGAAATGAACGTACATTCGATCCTCCATGCTCTATATAAAAGGATTTTGTTTCTCGGAATGAAGTGATCATAGTACTATCATTTCGTGCAAGTAATATCCGGACGTTTCATACCATGTTTGAACGATTGTAAAGGAAATGGATGCTTTTACAATGAGAACAAATAAACTAGGATATCATGTCGTGCTTTTTCGCTCGCTGCTAGATAATTGTCATTCCGAACATCCTGATCATGCAATTCAATCTTTTTCTTCACACTTCGAAATCAACTTTTGAATTTTGTGCATCCGTAAAACAAAATGCTTTTTCCTTTACTACTTGAAACTACACGGAACGGTTTCTGCACAAAAAAGCCGAATATATGTAAGAAATTAAACATAATAGTAGCAAAATCTTAATTGTATACGATTATTATCAGATATTCTGAAGCTTTATTTCTCATCCATTTCTTTCTTTTAATTAATTTATTGCATTGAGAAAAAAAGAAAAAAAATGTCACCGAGTGTTTCTACATGTTTGTACTGAGAGAAAATTAGTAACTATCTTCATATGTACTGTGTCGTTTACCTGACGAATATAATCACCATATGCATCTTTTCTGCGTTACTACTGTAACTCAATATTGCACAAGAAAATGATTTTGCGTCTCAATAACAAAACAAAATATGACGTTTTCTCAATATATAAGGAGACAGCATGTTCATATTCAACATATAGTGATTGAAATATGACAAAGTCGAAATCAGTCTCTACATGCAAGTCACGAAATATCATGACGAATTCTCGTGTGAAAGCATCCAATTTAACAAATAGGAAACAATTATTCAAAAGGCAAAAACCTATCAGGAGAAGTATTAGATGCAAATGTCAGCCGTCCTCGTTACCGGAAGAAAACCAATGTGAAGATGTGAGTCTAGTTATCTGTTTGAACAGTAAGCCGGACGAAAACATCATAATTAAACTGCAATGTATCATGGACAATGTCCACATATTCGCCGATGATAGCCAATGCATTCATTTTCTTAATACCAGTGTTACTCAAGGCAAAGTATACGTGATTGTGTCAGAATCATTTGGAGAACAAGTTGTGTCTTGCATACATGATCAATCTGTTGTGGATACTATTCTGATCTTTCAAGATAGTAACCGCCGACGGTCTCTACGATGGATAAACAAATGGTCGAAAATTCAAGGTGTGTTTAATGAACTTTCAACTATGTGTGCTACTCTTAAGAAAATTACACGACAAGATGATATTTCGATTAGTACTTTTTCGACTACTGTTTATGATCCTACAACAAAGATTTGGAATCGCGAAGAACCATCTATGGTATATACTCAGATACTTAAAGAAACATTACTATCAATTGATTTTCAAGAAGAACATAAAGAAGATTCTATGAAATGCTGCACTGAGATATTTTCCGATAATAAATTTGAATGGAACTATCGGAGCAAAACACCCATCTGGTGGTATTTGTGGAATAGTTTCCCGTATCGTTTATTGAACAGCGGATTACGAGAAATGAATATCGATCTTATCATTCGTATGGGATTTTTCATTAATGATCTCCATCAACATATTCAACAGCTGTATTCGGAACAATTCGGTGAGGGAAAATGTATTGAAAGTTTCACCGTTTATCATGGACGAAAATTATCGAAAGCAGATTTTGATCGAATAACAAAAAATAAGAATGACCTCATTTCATTTAATAGTTTTTTATCTACCAGCAAAGATTATCAATTTACACTTCGCCTTGCTCAAAATTTTATCACCGATTCGAATTTCGTTGCAGTCTTTTTTGTTGTGACCATCAATCCCAATCAACCGACAACGCCGTTTGCATCAACTGCCGAGATCAGTGAAAATCAAGACGAAGATGAAATTCTCTTCTCTATAAATCCGGTTTTTCGCGTCGAGGAAGTAAAGTTACTCGATCGACATAAGCGACTGTATCAAATCAATGTAACACTCGCTGCTCATGATGATTCCGCTTTTTGTCAACTTACACATCATATCACACGAGAAACATGTGCAGATCATAATCCATGGCATCGACTAGGTTCACTGTTAATCACTTTGGGTGAATATTACAATGCAGAAAAAATTTATCAGAATTTATTGAATTCAGTGATTGATGATCGTGAAAAGGGGTACGTTTCAAACGCACGTGGTTGGCTAAGATACAATCAAGGAAAATACAAAGAAGCCTTGAAATTATACAAAGCATCGTTGGTTCTCTATAAGAAAGTTCTCCCTTCCGATCATCGTGATTTAGCAATCGTTTACAATAACATGGGAATCGTGTGTAATCTATTAGAAGACTATTCAACAGCACTATTTGCTCATAAGACAGCCTTGAAAATACGACAGCTATTATATGAATCCAACTATCCAGCTTTGTATATGTCATACAGTAATCTAGGTGATTTGTATCAGAACATGGGTGATCATACCGAATCACTTATGTATTTCGAGAAAGGTCTCGAAATTATTCGGAAAATTCTTCCTGACAATGATCCTGATATTGCTGCATTACTCGTGAATATTGGTAAGATATATTACGAGTTGGATAATTACGAAAAAGCTCTCTTGTTTCAAAAGAGCGCCCTTAAAATTTGGCGACAATCCCCTTTGTTTCATCCGTACAGTTTAGCTGCCTGCTACGGTCATATCGGCTTGATATATAAAGCAATGAACAATCCAAGACAAGCATTGTTAGCTTACAACAAATCTTTGAGCATTGTTAAGCGTATAAATTCATCGAATCATACCATGTTAGCTGATCTGAATTATAACGCGGGTTTGCTTTATTATCGTATGGGTAAATACCCAAAGGCATATACACTTTTTCAAAATGCTGTCAACATTGGGCGCCAATCATTGTCAGCGAAGCATTCATATCTTCGCGATTATAGAAAATATCTCAAACTTGCCAAGCGTCATTTGTAATTCAATACAAGAGAAAATAAATTACACGTTTTTATATATAAAATTCATGTGACTCGCGATTTTTAGAAATGATCAATAGTGCAGATGTGAACTGTATCGTATTCGTCTCATCCCATACCTTCGAAAGTAGACTTCATACAAAGACAGTTAAGTTGAACACATTCGAGAGAACAGAAAAGAATGAAATGACAGCAAAACACAGTTGGCTTTTCCGGATGAGTCAAACCAGTGTTCTCTTCGCTACACAATTCTCTAACAGAATTAGACAGACCAAACTCCTTTGCACATGCCGTATCATCCATCATTCATGGAAATTTTTCCAAATGAATTATTTTTGGGATATTTTCAGCTATTTACAACCCGAGCATCTTTTCAAAGTGTTTAGTGATCTGAACTCCCGTTTTTGTATTCTTATGCGATCTACTTTTCTTCGATTTCATACCGCCGATGATAATATTACATTATCAACAATCATAAAAGCAGACCAATTAAAAAACATTCGACTGACCGATATCAAAAACTTTACCGCTGTGATGCATTAATTCAAACCAAATAATTTTACTCTACTTGAAAAGCTTGATTTTTCTTGCCGTATACATGAACACTTCGCAGCTGTTTTTGAAATCCTACCTCACTTCAATCGTCACAAGCATCTTCGTGTTGATTGCAGATGTGTCGGAAAAGACAACGCACATGAACATTTTTATGAAATGCTCGCTGAATCATTCTTCACTTCGCCGCACTTAACTAAATTAACGTCACTGGAAGTTATTATACCATCTATATGAATGCCAGATATCGAAACCATGAAAATGGCCTCTCTGTATTGTATATGACGACGACAATGTTCTTCATGATCAGCTGCGACATGCAAAACACTGATACAAATGCCTGTTATTCGTTCTTTGCATACACTTGATATTGGCATTTGCCATGGCATCGTATGTCAGGTATATTTCTTGAAGCACATGCAATTACTACTATCAAAATTACCGGAAGTTCGTCGACTGAATTGTTCTCTGTCTGGAATGAACCGACATTCGGTATTGATCAACGGATAGCGATGACTTTACGAAGTAAAATTGATTCGCTGTGTCTCACTTTCCATATATGCAGACACACGATTTCCGAATATGTATTATCAGACTTGCAAGCACCAGTGTCACTCAAACATCCACAACTATCTATTTAGAAGCAGGTTGTTTTAACAAATTGAGAATATCTTTGTTGGAAGAACTCGAAGATCAGTCGACAAATGGACAACAGAGGAAAAACAACGAACGATTTAATCCAAATTTGATTTTTGGAATATACGTTGGATATTCGAGAATACGGACGCTGACAATTCAGTCGTAAATGTTGCAAAGAATATAAACAACAATATCCGATCAGATGAAACTTTTATTTTAACTACGTTGGCTTTCTATAACACCGGAAAGTCATAATAAATGAGCTGAAAAAGAATATAGCACAATATTTGTGTAAATACCGATAGTATGATGCCAATTGAGAACACTTATTGAATCTTATTAACCGAAGTTGAAAATATGACTACAAAATAGCTCTCACTGGAAAACAAAGTTGCTTGTACCGAGACAAGATGTATGCAATGATTTTCTTGACTGCAATTTTCTGCTGCTGCATTTCAACGTGTTCAATTTCTCCGATTGTAATTCATGTAGCAGTATTGTGAGAATACTGTATGCAGCCACTATTACCGGTTGTTGGAGACCATATCGAAGAATCCTTATGTAATGGGGCAATAGTTACATTATTGACTTGTACAGGTACTGAAAAGGTCGCTTGTCACAAACTGACCATCTAACAACGATTCACGCCTATTTTCAACATTCAGCCTTGGATATATTGACGAAATAGATAATCTCCAATCGTTTAAATCTGAAATACATATGTAAAAACCATTAATGATTCATAAGTAGTTCAAGTGATTATAGGACGGACCGTAGTTTTGTGTTTTCAATTCGAAAAAAGACATATTTTCACTTTTTTTCACCAATACATACATATAGATGTAAAAAATAGAGTGTGTTCTTTTGTAATTTCTGCAGATGATATTGCGTCCCAGACACGGTATACCTAAGAAATACGCAGTAACATATATTTCTTCACTTTACTCAAACACAGGGAAAAATCTCGTACTTCTCTACACGTATTAGTATTTTCTTCGATTTCTACAACATAACCCGTCACCGAAGTACCGTTTTTGAATGGTTTCCATTCTATACTAAGTTCAGTAGCACCTACTTTACACTTACGTTGAATAAATGAAGGTGCAACTATTGAAGGAAACACATGCAATAGAAATCATAAGCTGAAATATGTATCAATATGACTCACTGTTATAGGCGACATCTCTCTCTCTCTCTCTCTCTGCCTAGATCAATTGTTATACCTTCTATCTCCCTAGATCTTTTGTATTAGTGATATCTTCTTTTGTTCCTGTGATATCTATTCACTTTTCTTTGTACGCTGGCATATAAATATGTACGTGTGATAGTGTGAAGAGAGAGCATCGAGAGGAGTGTTTTTCCACGCGTGTAACTTTACATTTTCACAATAAACTAAGAAGTTCCGATAACACAAATCTTCTTGTCTCTAATATTTGGTGCCGTGACCGGTCTTTTTATTATGCAACCATAATAAAAATCGCACCGGATCCTTCTATCACATCGAACATCACCATAACACAAACTTTCGGTGAATTAACTTCATCAACCGAACGATAGTGTCCATCCGAATCATACTATTACCATTACCACGGCGTACAGTCTCCGCAGTACAAACCCCACCCCAGAATACAACGGTGATCTATTAACAAGCACATCGGAACACATATTCAAGAAAACCATAATAGAATCACGAACAATTGTTATGACCTCTCCAAACACACACGATCCAGCCATGATGATATGCTACCGAGAATGTTTATCTAACCTGATGAAATTCACGGGTGGCGATGACGAAAAAATCATACAATTCGTCAACAACATTGAACGCATCGGAAAAATGATTGATGCCGGTGATAATATTTTGTACTGCATGAGTACGGCAAAGCTCGATGGAGAAGCCAAACGTTGGTACGAGAACAATTCATCCTTGAATACGTGGGATACACTGAAAACAGCTCTGTTGGAACGATTTACAATACCTGACTCATCGACGAGAGTATTCGAACAATTGAAAGAACGTAAACAACGATCCAATGAATCTATTACATCTTTCTATGACTCGATCATCAAGTTATGTCATGATTACGATCCAAAGATGTCGGAGAAGATGATCGTGTCCTGGCTCGAAAACGGCGTAAAAGATTCATTGAAAGTTCCGATCAAGCGACAGATGAAACTATTAGCCGAAACCGCTCGTACCACAAAAGCATTCTTGANAGTATTCGAACAATTGAAAGAACGTAAACAACGATCCAATGAATCTATTACATCTTTCTATGACTCGATCATCAAGTTATGTCATGATTACGATCCAAAGATGTCGGAGAAGATGATCGTGTCCTGGCTCGAAAACGGCGTAAAAGATTCATTGAAAGTTCCGATCAAGCGACAGATGAAACTATTAGCCGAAACCGCTCGTACCACAAAAGCATTCTTGAAAATTGCAAAGGATGAACAAGAATTACAAGAGGAACATTCGTTAGTTCCTGATGTCACGTCATCGTATGTGCCGTATTTCAGCAATACAGTGTCAACAACGATACCACAGCCGCGAACCACCCAACAAGCCTTCGAATCACCGCACTCACATGAACAGCAAGATGAATCAAATATATCGCGCCATCGACAACCGAACTCTTACAAGCCCACGCAGCGATTTTGTCGAGCTTCGCCCAATACTCGAGCCGTCACGTTACATCAACGGAATCTATCGACAAAAGATCCCAAGAATAAACCAACTGCACTAATGGCAATACCTGGTCGCCAATTAAGTCCCTGCTTGATTTGCAAACGCAACAATCATCGAACGATCGACTGCTACCACAAGAAATCGGATGGATGTTACAAGTGCGGACAATCGGATCATCGCATCCGAAACTGTCCGGCGGTTTTCTACTAACTGGAACCCGTGATGGTGGTGATTCCAGTAACATACAACAATATCCATCAACCACCAACCATACCACAACACGTACAGCAGGTCCCATTTACATCAACGTACAAGTCAACAACAAACGACAACACGCCATTATCGATACCGGATCTGCAATCACCATTATTGATCAGAAACTATTGAAAACCATTCACCACAAGAAATTCGTTCACAAACAAAAATTACACAAATCAGCAAACTGTACCGCGATTGACATCATTGGCGAAATCGAACTTGAAGTAAAAGTACAAGGATACAGGACGACAATCGTAGCAGATGTAGCAACGAACCTTGTAACGGATCTTCTATTGGGAAACGACTGGATCCAAGCGAACAACACCATCATTAATTGCCCAGACAAACAGATCACTCTTAGCGATCACCATCGGCGAATAGTTGCAACAGCACCGTTCATTGAACTATCGGAGACAGAAATACCGATATTTTTGATCAACGATGTGAGCCTTCCACCATATTCGGAAACGTGCGTCAACGTTCAAGCCCGATCACGAACGGAACCGATAGCTGAAGTACTATTCGAGCCAATCCAACAATTACATTCCAAGCA
>CAJNOJ010000761.1:0-24988 GCA_905250025.1 Adineta ricciae | reverse complement strand
AAATTTGCGATAGACATCTGATATTTTCCCTAGTGTCTCTATAGCAAGGCATTTTCTATAATATGACTACATATTAGCACATCGTTAGAAAATTTACTGAGTGACCTTAAATCACAGTTTTCCAACATTCTTAGTGTTATCATTCAAACTGCATCTTGTATCTGTCAGCAAACAGCATTTTCCGAGTGGAGCACTGTGCTTGAAAAAGTATACATTTAAAAAATATGTCATAGTGCTTAACAACGGTTTTAGCGTAACGTTTTTCACTCTGACATCGATCCGACTGCTGCCGCCTCGAAAAATACTATGTTCTGTATGTAAGTTTTTCCTGCTTTTTTTCTTGTTGCGATTATTGCGATATCGCTGGGGGAGAGGACATTTGATTTCTAAGGATTAATAAGAAGGTAATAACTAGAAGAACCCTGACTTACTCGTAATGTAGTTGGGAAAACTGTGTAGTGTCTAGTTTGACGGCAGTTGCTTTTTTCCGCAAAAAAATTCGTTTCAATGGTGTTGAATGTCTTCTTCCGAGTCGTTTGTGATTTTAGAGAAGCAAACAGAACGAACAACAACTTTTTTATGTTGGAATGAAGGACTATTTGCACAATGAGAGAAATGTATATAAAATTACCTTTTCTCTTTCGTCTTCTTTTGCATTCTTTCGAAGAACAAATGAAAAAAAAACAGAGTAGTTAAAAATAGACACTCAAATAGTTGCTGTAGAAAAAGGCATCTTGAGGGCGAGGGTGAGGGTGTGGGTGAGGGTGAGGGTGAGGGTGTGGGTGAGGGTGAGGGTGTGGGTGAGGGTGAGGGTGAGGGTGTGGGTGAGGGTGAGGGTGTGGGTGAGGGTGAGGGTGTGGGTGAGGGTGAGGGTGTGGGTGTGGGTATGGGTGAGGGTGTGATCATGGGTGAGAGCAGCTACCAAGACACGCGTGTTGGCTTTCCTAAGAGTGTTATCGGTTGAGTTTATATCTTTAGTTTGATTCAATATATGGCTGTGTGAGATTAGCTGAGGGTGTGTCTATTATATAGATATAGAAAATCCCTACGATCTAAATTGCGATCTCTTTTAAGGGTCTGCCGTCAGATAGGGTTTCACTTGAGCATAGAAAATTCAAAAATATGGAAGTTTATCTTGTTTTGCGAATAATGGCGTATAGTTTTGTTTATCAGTATAGTTGGCCTGAATTATGGATATCATTGGTTCTGTTTGTCGTCGTAAAGATTTCATGGAAGAGTTATATGAGAAGATGTTTGAGGCAGTATGAAACATCTTAAAAGTAACACAAGATTGTTGATGTAACGACAAACTAGTTGAGTAGCTGACCGCTTCTCATGGTATAGATGTTTATTGACTACTCTACGTGACCAGAATGTGTCTACTTCACAATAAGTCACACGCTTATATAGAGAAGAGGAAAGAAAGATATGACCCGGAGATAGTATGATATGGAGGTGAGAGAATAAAGAACAGAAAGAGATGAACGATATCATTATCGTTACAATATTCATTGAGCATCTTTTTTTCGAAATTTATACCTTTGTTATACATGTACTGGCGAATATTTAATGAATATGAAAGAATAGATTATACTTTTCGCTAAATTTGAAGATTCTGACCATGGATTATCAATAAGGCAACGCATGTAACACTATGGATATCGAATTGTGCTAATATGAGGCTCCTTTTTGCGATTATCTATAACTGCGATTCTTTTTGGCATAGTTGCGCGCAGCTGCGTCGCAATCTGACCGCAATAGCAAACATGGGTAGTGTCGTAGGCATCATAGAACGACCATTGGATCGCATCTTTGACACAAAGGTTCAGAAGATGGGAGCGGCAGTATACGTACATGGGCCAGACTGAGAGACGACTACGAATATGGCCTTGAGCCTGATAGCGCATTGATGAGGCTCCATCGTATGTCTGAGCGGTGATAATAAATGTTTTTTCTGCAGCCTTCTCCAATTTGTCGATAAATTCTTCGACCACCCGGAAAACTCCTACAAACACAAATTACACGATGAAACTCTCAGCAACGAGAATGCTTTTTGGGATACAGGAATCGTTCGATTTAAGCGCGAATGTGTAGAAGAACTTCAACTGCAAACTGTCGAATAGTTCAGCTTTCACACACCACTTTACATGAAACGTATCCAGTAGTCTTACACATCAGCTCACCGATGATGGTACCTCTGCTCTCGACTATCTTCGATGCCACTCGTCGTTCATGGCATAGTCGGTGTAGGTCACTGTTTTTGTGCAGTCGAATGTCTGAAATGCTATACTGATCTTTCTTCCGTCGAAACGCTATGGTCTATACCTTCTAGTCCCTTCTGTTTCAATTTCCAATAAGTGTGACGATCTTTTTCGCAAGCTATTTGTCCCTACTCCGGTGCATTTTTGTGTACTTTGGCATTATCCTTCCTTCCTTCCTTCCTTTCTATCGAGAGAGGGGTATATAAACGTGTGTTCTGTATTAGAATGGTGCGATTGATGATAGGAAGAAATAAAGAAAGACATGATTTCATCGGGATACACATCTCCTACATCAGAAATCATCACAATACGCCATTCTCATAGAAATACAGATGCGTTGTTAATTTTTGTGTTTGACTTGGCTCAAGAGATCTTTCAACTCTTCTAACAAGTAATCCATCTCCATTACAAGCTTCATCTCACAATAAGTTGGAGAACAATTCAGCACCTCTTGGTTTGGTCAATTGAAAAATTACATACATTAAGATTCCACTAAATAAAGCTGCACTACTCCGTATTAAACAATTTTTGTCGATTTTTCAAAGCGATTTCTTACATTTATTTTTATTTTCATATATTAGTCTGTTTCGCCAACAGTACAACGGTGAGAAAAAATAAAAATCAATTCATTAGCCAAGCGTACGAGCAGAATATTAATTTGGAAAGAAACTAAAATTCATTGTTATCTAAAAGCGAACTGTTCCAGTGCACCTGACATGCAGCAAAAAAAAAGAATTACAAAAAAATCACCATTATCTGATATTCGATGTAAACAGATTACACGATAGCTAGATGAATTTCTTTAGTCACTATTTGGCAACAATAATGAGATGTTTTTATTCGATCCTTTACGAAACTCCACTTTATCGACACCACCTGAAATAATATTGATGATGTGGTTGTGCTTATCAATTTGTGCAGAGACATATCGCTGAACGTCCACCGTAAAATTCGATCTGAAAGAACAATTACAACACATCACAACTTGAAATAGAAGCAAAGTTACATACGATTTGCGTTTGAGTTTAGCAATAAGACCAACAAATTCACCCACACGATCAAGTTTTGTATGCATGTAAAAGACTAAATCATTATTCGATACCAAGTGAACGGCAATCAGTTGTTCTTTGCCTGATGTAACACTTAAACCAGTAATATCGTTGATTGATATACCCGTCTTTTTCATATGAAAATTCTTGCGTGGATCTAACTTGTAGAGATATTTGTCCGTCAGAACAATCGCACGTTCATCCATTTTGATGCGACTGTGTAACTAAACCGATGTTCGATAGTGAATATGGAGAATTGTCTTTGTAAAAGCCTACCTTTATTGCCAACGTCGAGAATAACATCTGATCAAAACCTTATTTACCACGTAGTTCACTGATTGATTTACGATATTCAATTGAATGTGCGTTCTCCTCAGGCTGAACAAACAAGTAACGCTCATCCTTTGGATTCGCTGACCCTTTTCTGAAAGACTTTTCCGAATGCTGAACACATTCAGAGACTTCGAAAGAGAAAAAGCGCACTGCGATTCCTACTAGTGCTCAACTGAATCATGGCACTATGTCACACATTAGAATAAATAGGATGCAAAAGTCTTTTTAGGGATCAGACCGATTAGCCATTTGTCAGTGGATAATTCTCCAGCACTCACTATGTTGACTGAAAAATTCATCGCTCAACAGCTAGTCAGATGGCCACTCACGGCCAACCATTGACCTTTGTCATCTGTTTTTCTATTTTCACATCACGCGCATGGAAATTTTCATAAATGCTTTACTAAATCACTCATAGACGGATGATATACAGTAGACTACTTGAAAAGTTTGAACATTCGCCTGTGTCTTCCAGCGATAATCCGATTCTTTTCTCTCCTGTCAACAAAATGATACCTTGTCGAACATTTTCATTGAGGAATATCCATTCGTCAAATCCCTTTCAAAATTATCTGAAGCCTGGAAGGTTATTCTAAGCGTACACTTTAGGATTAATCTAGCATTTAAACGCCTAGTCGTTCGTCGACCTCCCTCCGGTCGGTCACTCACGGCTAACGGTTGCCATGCTGTCTCTGTTATTCCTTTCGCCTTTGATCAACTTCCAAACTGAACGATTAGGTTTTCTTTTATTGTCGCTTCGACAGTCACGATCTTCTATTCATTCGACTACCCAAAGAAACTAGATAAGAAAGTCTTATTATATGATTTGCTTAGAAACGAGCATCTTTCATAGCGCTGCATGTGTTCAGAATACTGTTTCTACAGTCCACGCGTGTGTAGTCACTAAGGTGGAATTCCACCGACGGCTGTATCGCTTTGCGAACTACTTCTACTAAATTCCCACGAAAACACATGATGTATGTAGCCTACAAAGCAATGATACTAAGCTCATATCACTTATTCGAATTTCTTGAATTAGAAACATCATTATGTACAATGCATTAGATCTTTTCGTGTAAGTTCTTGAGCTACTATCTTTGTACACATGACGTCCGTGGATAGCGTTCAGCTCACCGTCTTCTGCAAAAGATTTTAGAACAGATGAAGAAAAATACCTCCTTTGTAAAGAGGAAGGAATAAGCCCAGGGTCAGCGAATGAGACGAAATTCACCCTGAAATTCGAATTTCCCGACGTCAGAAACCCTTCGGTCTATTCTGGCAATAGATGTTAATAAGTCGTGACTAGTTAATGAAAAATTAATCATGCAACACTAACCTGGGATTCGAGAACCTCGACCTCAATTACCCTTCAGTCGACCCTTACTCGACAACGAAGAAAATTTTCATTGCTTAATTAGCTAATGAGCTACTTAGAATTTCGAGAAACTAACCTCAGCTTCGAGTTCCTCGACTCCGATTACCCTTCGGCCAACCCTTATAAAAAAATTTTTTCTCAAAAAAAAGTGATGCTTTGTCCCAAAAAAGGAACAAAAAGGTTTCTCGAAAAACCAATCACGAATTCGAGTTCCTCGACCCCGAAAACCTTTCATCAATCGTTTGCTAATGACCATGGTTAAGTTTTTATTCATTTATTGAATGCTGCAATCTGATTGGATTATGCAAACAAGCAAGCAAACTTTTTGCATTTCAACGACCAGATTTATGACGCTAGGGCCCTTTCTTTCACAAAAGGGAACATCAATTATAGGATAGACAGGTTAAATCAACAAGATTTTCGTTTTTTTTCGCTATATGACTTCAATTACAATATACGTGATAGGATGCAAGGGAGAGTGATTTTTTATTTTTTCTTCCTCGGTCGTGCAGCAACGCACATGCGCCAATGATCGGTGCGCAGGCAGGTGCATATTTTTCTTAGCCTATATGAAGAAATAGGTGATAAAATAACGCTTACGCATTATCTATCTCTATTTTCCACAAGGCACTCTAACTATTGATGTCTTGCAAAGTTTATACGTACATTCTTCGTACTGCCAAAAGCGTGGACAATTTCAAAATCCAGGCGATATTTGACAATAACATCAAGACCGATTTCGAAACCCATGCCTTACTCGATAATCAAGCTGACCCTGGCATATTTATGTATCGATTACAATACACTCTAAAACGTGACGAAAATGATACACTTAGTATGCAACATGAGAATGACTGGAAGAAAGTAGAGTTTTATGAATTATACATCCCGGGAATTTTTTCGCTAACTCCATACTGTGAAGCGCCTAAGCAGCAGCGTAAAGTGGAATACCCTGATAAGGAAGTTTGGCATTATGCACTATTTGATGTTGATTTTGAGAAATCACTTATATCAAATCCTCCAGGTAGGATTTTATCAAAAGCAATAGAAAACTTATAATTCAAGTACAAAAATTATGTTTGATTTTCTTTTACTTAGGATCTTCCTTGCCATTTTGGAATCAATTCTGCTTATTTACTTACTATTTTATGCAGCACAAAGCAGATGATGCTTGTGAGCTTGTTTTTAGTCAGTTTGTGGCTCTACATTCTGAAAATGATCTTCGTACAGATCAACTTACTGCTTTCTTCCAAACATGCAATAATTACAAATCTTGTATTCCAAAAAGTCCGATCAGATATGTGAAAAATACTGAAATACTAATTCGAATGATTGGCATTTTACCTGTTAACGAAAATAACATTGATGTACTTGGTTTAAGATCAAATGGTGACGTATCATCTATATTGAGTTGTATATTCAAACATTGGGATAGTGCCGTTGACTCAGTGTCTAATGATAATCCTGAATTCTTTGAGAACTATGTTGCAAAAGTCTTATGTTTGAAATTATGGTCAATAGCAGAATTCAAAGAAAATATGGAGGATACAAGTGAAGAAGCTATTGAATTGATACGATGCATTCGGGATGAAGAAAAACAAAAAAAAAACGGTAAATGGCATGTTGACATTACTGGCTGAAATTAACAATCCAATCGAAGGATCAGAGTGGACCAGCTTATTCAGCTTAGCTCAACCAAATCAACTTACATTCAAACATCTTCATCTAATTACATCAATCGATGTCTATTTGAAGTATCTGATTCAAGTTGCAACGATAGAACGGTCGGAAAATGCCGATATGAAGAGCAAGATTATTCAGTCAATTCAAGATTTTGTAACAAAGAGTCATTTTTCGTGTAAGTCAACTTAACAACAGTTTCTGAATGAGTCAGTTATTACTTTCATGCTTAGTGTATATTTATAAAGAAGTGCGTTTGTAACTTTCGTCGTTCACTGTGTAGTCAGTATGTGTGATAGACGTAGGATATCTTGGCTTCAGATTCGACTTTGTCTGAAGCCGATTTGTATGAGGGTGAGTTTCAACTCTAGTCGCCCTGGGTTCAAGCGGAACCCGATGAGCTGCATCGATTCCAATTATAAAATTTTTCTCCCACACCCAATATCCTCACATCCTCAATTTTCTCTCAAAACGACGTGTAAGAGTGCATATTTTGTTGTTACTATAGTCAAAATTTTGGTGTGAACTCGAACCAGCCGTTTCCATCAAATAATTTATCAATACTAGGAAATATTAATAATTGTGCTCTTTTAGTTGATCTCAGAATTATACATTTTCTACTTCGATTTGAACAACGTCAATTAACAGTTGATCATCAAAATTCTGCTGATATTGACGAAAAAATTCGGATCGAAATCAAAGATAATGATAACTTGAGAAAAAGAATTTGCGATTACTTATATAAAATGGCTCTCACCATCGACAATTTCAAAAGTGTTAGAACAATTATGGATTTTAAATCACGTTCGCAATTATTGCATGATTTCAACCGGCAATGCTTTCTACTTGAGTCATTGAAGAAAAATATATCCGAATCATCTCATTATTATTGTGAATGGTTTTCATGTTTTATTATGAATGATACTTATTCAATGAACGTCGATCAACAGCGACAAGACTATGAACAACTTGTAAAGGAATGGACATCATGTGTTGAGAGAGATATTCACATATTTGGTGCAGTGCTCAAAGAACTTGATAAATTAATAGAATCTTTGCAATCAATGACGAACAACGATGACAAAAACAAATGTTGTGAAATCTTCATTAATCATTTGGTTGATATTTGCTGCAAAACAGGTAACGTTTAAACAAGTTTTACACTGAACACTCACCACATAGGTGTGCAAACAATACGAGCTTTGACCATTCTTTAATTGTGTTCTGTGTATATATCTGTTTTCAACGAACTAAATATTTATCAGTAATCGTAATATGATGATAATCTCGTTTGTTTAGATTCAATTTTCCAATTACTTCAAAGCGGTCTTGCTCATGTGAAAAATAAATCTTTCATTGACGCATTCAAAACGAAATTTATTGACAAAATTTCAAAGGATATGAAAGCCGATGATTTAAAACGTTTCGATTTGTATCAAAACCAATTAAGACAACTGTTTGAAATCGGTAACAATGACGAACAAAACAATCAACTTGTGATTGACTTGATTGAACGAGCATTGACAAACGTTTCTATATCTGAAAATGATATTCTCGAATATGCTATCTTAAAGCCTGATAGATCAACACTTATCTATCATATATTGTCTCATAATTGCTATAAAAAATTATCAATTTTTGAAATAGTCATTAAACAAATGGATACTCTGTGGACTCAGTGGGATCAGCAAGGAATATATGCGTCTCATATAATGGCCTGGAAGAAACAAACAGACGAACAACGAAGTGTAGCGAATCAATTATGGAGTGCTGTTAAAAACAAAGTGGGAACATTTGAAGAAATGTTAATGAAAGCAGACACCGACTTAGAGAATAAGAAGAGCATATGTGAGAAAACTGAAGTTTGTATCAAAGCGTATTGCAAAAAAGCTTCTGACAATCAAAAGATCATCGGAGAAATACACATTACGAAGGATGAACTAAGAAAAACCAAGGTGCAATCTGTTCAAATTCCTCAATCTATTCAACAAATTCATAGTTACGTCGATCTACTTGTTCCATATACAAAATGTGAAATTTGGAAAGATTTTCTCCAAAAAAACCAAGATAAAATGATTTGTAAGTTTTGAAATTTTCAGAATATATCAATAGCAAAAAACTATGATGTCGTCGTTTTAGTGCCATCAAAAACACAAATATCTTGTCATTCAATTTTGTTCAAATCTGATGAACTTTTTAATACATTCGTTAGTGAAATTATAACTATTTGTTCAAATTGGAAAAGTCGATCAATCTCACAATTGCAAGAAATATTTCCAAACATGCACAGTGATTTAGATCCATTAAAACAGAAATTAAATACTGATATCATTAACTTTTTTACACTTTTATTTCAATATAAAAAATCTTCAAAAGATTTAAATTATATTTGTCAAGGATACATAAACTTATCCGAATTCTTCCAAATACAATTCAATGATCATCAAAATTTACTATCTAATATGNGGATCAGAGTGGACCAGCTTATTCAGCTTAGCTCAACCAAATCAACTTACATTCAAACATCTTCATCTAATTACATCAATCGATGTCTATTTGAAGTATCTGATTCAAGTTGCAACGATAGAACGCTCGGAAAATGCTGATATGAAGAGCAAGATTATTCAGTCAATTCAAGATTTTGTAACAAAGAGTCATTTCTCGTGTAAGTCAACTTAACAGCAGTTTCTGAATGAGTCAGTTATTACTTTTATGCTTAGTGTATATTTATAAAGAAGTGCGTTTGTAACTTTCGGCGTTCACTGTGTAGTCAGTACGTGTGATAGACGTAGGATATCTTGGCTTCAGATTCGACTTTGTCTGAAGCCGATTTGTATGAGAGTGAGTTTCAACTCTAGTCGCTCTGGGTTCAAGTGGAACCCGATGAGCTGCATCGATTCCAATTGTAAAATTTTTCCCCCACACCCAATATCCTCACATCCTCAATTTTCTCTCAAAACGACGCGTAAGAGTACATATTTTATTGTTACTATAGTCAAAATTGTGGTGTGAACTCGAACTAGCCGTTTCCATCAAATAATTTATCAATACTAGGAAATATTAATAATTGTGCTCTTTTAGTTAATCTCAGAATTATACATTTTCTACTTCGATTTGAACAACGTCAATTAACAGTTGATCATCAAAGTTCTGCTGATATTGACGAAAAAATTCGGATCGAAATCAAAGACAATGATAACTTGAGAAAAAGAATTTGCGATTACTTATATAAAATGGCTCTTACCATCGACAATTTCAAAAGTGTTAGAACAATTATGGATTTTAAATCACGTTCGCAATTATTGCATGATTTCAACCGGCAACGCTTTCTACTTGAGTCATTGAAGAAAAATATATCCGAATCATCTCATTATTATTGTGAGTGGTTTTCATGTTTTATTATGAATGATACTTATTCAATGAACGTCGATCAACAGCGACAAGACTATGAACAACTTGTAAAGGAATGGACATCATGTGTTGAGAGAGATATTCACATATTCGGTGCAGTGCTCAAAGAACTTGATAAATTAATAGAATCTTTGCAATCAATGACGAACAACGATGACGGAAACAAATGTTGTGAAATCTTCATTAATCATTTGGTTGATATTTGCTGCAAAACAGGTAACGTTTGAACAAGTTTTACACTGAACACTCACCACATAGGTGTGCAAACAATACGAGCTTTGACCATTCTTTAATTGTGTTCTGTGTATATATCTGTTTTCAACGAACTAAATATTTATCAGTACTCGTAATATGATGATAATCTCGTTTGTTTAGATTCAATTTTCCAATTACTTCAAAGCGGTCTTGTTCATGTGAAAAATAAATCTTTCATTGACGCATTCAAAACGAAATTTATTGGCAAAATTTTAAAGGATATGAAAGCCGATGATTTAAAACGTTTCGATTTCTATCAAAACCAATTAAGACAACTGTTTGAAATCGGTAACAATGACAAAGAAAACAATCAACTTGTGATTGACTTGATTGAACGAGCATTGACAAACGTTTCTATATCTGAAAATGATATTCTCGAATATACTATCTTAAAGCCTGATAGATCAACACTTATCTATCATATATTGTCTCATAATTGCTATAAAAAATTATCGATTTTTGAAATAGTCATTAAACAAATGGATACTCTGTGGACTCAGTGGGATCAGCAAGGAATATATGAGCGTCATATATTGGCTTGGAAGAAACAAACAGACGAACAACGAAGTGTAGCGAATCAATTATGGAGTGCTGTTAAAAACAAAGTGGGAACATTTGAAGAAATGTTAATGAAAGCAGACACTGACTTAGAGAATAAGAAGAGCATATGTGAGAAAACTGAAGTTTGTATCAAAGTATATTGCGAAAAAGCTTATGACAATCAAAAGATCATCGGAGAAATACACATTACGAAGGATGAACTAAGAAAAAACAAGGTGCAATCTGTTCAAATTTCTCAATCTATTCAACAAATTCATAATTACGTCGATCTACTTGTTCCATATGCAAAATGTCAAATTTGGAAAGATTTTCTCCAAAAAAACCAAGATAAAACGATTTGTAAGTTTTGAAATTTTCAGAATATATCAATAGCAAAAAGCTATGATGTCGTCGTTTTAGTGCCATCATAAAAGCACAAATATCTTGTCATTCAATTTTGTTCGAATCTAATGAACTTTTTAATACATTCGTTAATGAAATTATAACTATTTGTTCAAATTGGAAAAGTCAATCAATCTCACAATTGCAAGAAATATTTCCAAACATGCACAGTGATTTAGATCCATTAAAACAGAAATTAAATACTGATATCATTAACTTTTTTACACTTTTATTTCAATATAAAAAATCTTCAAAAGATTTAAATTATATTTGTCAAGGATACATAAACTTATCCGAATTCTTCCAAATACAATTCAATGATCATCAAAATTTACTATCTAATATGCTGAAAATTGATAAAAACACAAATGGAGTAACGTTCTCAACAACCCATGATCTTTTTAAAAAGCATTTTTATGAATTTTATTCAAGAGATATCAACAAACTAGCTTTGTACTTTGGGAAATCGTTTGAACTTATAAAATTTCTTGATTTAGTGACTACAGATGATATTGAAAATTTACGTGAAGCTGTTAATGATTCTGATGATACATTGATGACTACAAAAGCAACACTTGATTTAGTCATACTGAAGACATTTTTAGTAGCGACTCGTGATGAAATTACAAAGTGCAAACAAGAATCATCGCAGGATCTGGTCATGCAAAAATTATTGAATTGTTTCGAATCTGCTGTGAGAGACGATCAAAGCAAAAATATATTTGAATGTTTCGAATCCTGTAACCCACTATTATCCAGCATTGAACAGGTTCACAATAGTTTGACTCAGCGAGGAATAATGAAAGGAAAACAAATTGTAGATATTATGAAACATGCCTCGTTCAAATTTTTGGATTCTCAAACAAATAAAGAGATAATTAGACTTAACTATCATTATGATGTGACATTAAATTTCAATGAACTCATTGATCTTCGGGATCTTGCACGACTTGTTGATTATTCAAATACAATTAAAGGACAAACTGATTCAACAAAATCGACTAGTGTAATACATTCATTTATTTCTTTTGTTGATACGATTGAAAACATAATCAAACATTTAACACAATTCAAAATGACTGGATATCTTTTTATAGAAACTTCTCTTGAGTTAAACAAAATATTTACATGTAAGGATTGCAATTTCGATGAACTAGTTGCATACAAGACAAAAATTGGAGAGTTTTTAGTCAAATGGGAATGTCAATTGAATAATTTGTACAAAGAATACATTGAATTGACCTATTTTAAGTACGATCAAGTTTGGTCAATCGAAAAGTATCTGCAGAATCGAACGACAGGCGCTAATAATGCTTATCATTTACTGAAATATATTGGCATACAACCTGAATCATTTCCAAATGATATTTCAATCGATACGGAAGATGATCCAGCCAATCGTCTTAGAAATATTGGGAAATTGTTATATAGTAAAACACATTCCGGGATAATAACAAACAAATACGAATATCAAGGCAATAACAGAGTTTTTGTAGTTAAAACATCTGAAGAAGGTGTTATGCGCGCTGTATTATCGTGTTTTAAGCTTGTTGGAGTGTCAGCTCGAGCGAATCGATTGTTTAGCTGTACGGAAAAAACAACATGGATGGAATTAAAAGCATTTGCTTATCGATGTTTTTACTCGAATACGTTTCATTTGTTGATTCGATCTGAACTATTAACGGTATCGATTCAAGACAAATTTATTGAACTTCTACTTCAACTGATCAATTTATCCAATGATCATCGATTTCAAGTCGGAATAATCACAACCTCGGGCGAGGAACATCAACCATTGATTAATGTTTTACGAACATTCGAACTTTACCAACCAATATATGATCATCAAATGTTGAATAAGCCTGATTTAAAAAAAGAAACAGAAACACTTCTCGGTCAAAATTGTTTTCTTATTACATCTGATATGGCTGGTCTTGGTAAATCGACTTATATACGTAACCGAATCGATGAAGCTGGCAAGCAGCACATTAAATTTCCTATTAGCGGTTATATTGATTTGGAAATTTTGGTTGATCGTCTTCATACTTACGTCAATCAATCAACAACTTCGAAAATAGCGATTCATATCGATATTGGAATCGTTTTTGACATTAATAAACTACATGAATTCCTTTATTGTATTTTACTCTTTCGTAGTTTTTGCCACGGATTATTAGCAGTTAGCCTTCCAGTTGAAGTACCAATATATATCGAACTTGATTCATCACCACAAATGGCCAATCTCTATGAAGGGCTTACCATCTTACACTTCTTACAAAAAATAAATGTTCCTCATATAGATTGGGTGCAGATGAATATGAAATGTCTCCCGGGGATTCAGTTGGTCGCCCATTATCTTCGAGCAATTCAAGACAAGAGTATTAGTCAAAAAGAAATCAAGGAAGAAACATTCGCTGAACTCGATCGAGACACTTGTTCAAAACTTTTACTCGAACAATTCGATCTTAAAAATAATGAAAAACAAATCAGTTGGACAAGTATAAAAATCTTAATAACAATTTATTATTATCTATTTTCGGGCTTCTGTAATTGTGCATTCTTTTCTTCGAATCGACCATATGCCGCCGAGCTTCGCATGGATATACTTCAATATTTGATAAAATCATCGAAACAATTTACATCCTATTCAGTCGAATCCGTACGCAAAAAACAGCGATCGTTGGGTGATAGCAACATTAATCTCGATGAAACTATCATTCGCTGGGATAAATTACAACCATTTACAGTTATATTTACTGAGTGGAATGATCCATTATTTGTCTATAAGAATACTACTGTTGTTCCACGTTCGCTGATAAATGCAAAAGTAGAACCTGTTCAAGCAAATATCTTCTATCGAATTTTATTCTACAGCAGTGTCAAACGTGAGCAACAGCAACGAGAACAAGCACAATTTCCCGATCATAATCAACTTAAACATACAGACTTTTTCATTAGACTTGCAGCACTATCAAAAAAGTATTATGGCCAACCAATTTGTAATAGTTGTTTTAAGCAATATGAAAATACCGATCAGTCGTGTATAAACTGTGAGGAAAAGGGTCAGTTGCTTCGACCGAAAACAACGAGGGAATTAGATATCATAGAATTTCAAATGGACATAGCACGTCGACTCGAAAAAGAATATGTATGGACAGCAGATAATTATACAAAAGCGCTTCTCATATATTTAAGAATACAATGTCGTCTTCCAGTTATACTTATTGGTGAAACAGGTAATATTTCCTATCTATTCGTTAATCTACCTGTGCATAATTTTGAAAAATTCTTATTTTATATCATAGGATGTGGTAAAACGGCATTAATACAATGTTTATGTGAAAAGATTTTAGATGATGAACTGGTAGTTTTTCATATGCACGCCGGTATTACAGATGAGAACATTGATCAACAAATGCAGAAGTTTGTAATGAAGGCAAATGAAAGCTCGATCAAAGAGGGAAAGAAACGATTCTGGGTGTTTTTCGATGAATTTAATACAACGCTATGTATCGGTTTATTGAAGGAAATTCTCTGCGAACGTACACTACATGGACGAGAATTACCAGATAATATGCGATTTTTAGCAGCATGTAATCCACAACGATGGAAGAAGAATAGTGGTAGTTTTCAAGATGATATCGGCATAAAAAAAGATTCGTACGATTTCCAACGCTCAAACAGTCATTTAGGTGAAGACTCACTTATATACCATGTTCTTCCTATTCCTGAATCTATGCTTGAATATGTTTGGGATTATGGTTTTCTTGATGGAGAAACAGAAACTTCATATATTCAGGCAGTACTGAATTCATGCGAACAACTTTCGGGTACCATTGTCCTGTACAATTCTACAGTGAAGCTCGTGGCAGCATCGCAACAATTCTTCCGTAAAAATGAAGACACGAGTAGTATATCGTTGCGAGATGTCGCTCGCTTCTGTCAATTTTATAATTGGTTTTTAAGGAATCGTACTGAACCTCAAGACGGTCGTATTTCAAATTACAATAAGTTGAATGAAGCAAGGCTATTAGCTCTTCTCCTTACATATTATCTTCGACTTAGTGGCTCCGATTTACGAAAGTCTTATTTGAATCATATTAAACCGATTCTCGAAGATGGTACGAAAAATGATACTGATATCTCAAATTTTTTAACGGATTTACTCCGAAAAGAGCAAGAGGGACTTATAAAACAGATAGAATTACCACTAGGAACTGCTAAGAATCGAGCACTTTTAGACAATATCTTTGTTCTATACGTATGCACTTTGAATAGGATTCCAGTAATACTTTGTGGTAAACCTGGCACAAGTAAAACATTAGCTGCGAACATCCTTCTCAATAATCTCAAAGGAAAACGATCGAACAAATCTTTCTTTGAAAAATTACCTGAATTAATTCCAGTTTCATACCAAGGCTCAAAAAATTGTACATCCGAAAGTGTATTGAAAGTTTTTGAACGTGCGGATAAATATTTGAATGCCAGAGAAAATAGTGATATTCTACCTGTGATTGTTTTTGACGAAATCGGTCTTGCTGAACTATCTCCACATAATCCATTGAAAGTACTTCATAGTAAATTGGAAACTGATACATGTAAATATGGTTTTATTGGTATTTCGAATTGGCATCTCGATGCAGCCAAAACGAATCGTACGTTATATTTGGCTTGTCCAGATCCAAACAGAGATGAACTTATATTAACAGCTACGACCATATCATCTTCTTTGCTTCCAAATCAAACCAAAGATAATCAAATTAAAGATTATGTTCAGAATCTTGCTAATGCTTATTTCGATTTACAAGAACACTTGAAAACGAACCCGCAATACAATAATTATTTCGGTCTACGAGACTTTTACTCTCTTATTAAAGGAGTTGTCAATGGTTTAATCAATTTTTCCAACAAACAAAATCACAACAGAATCATTAAGACACAACTAGCTATTAATTTTGATGGCGTTCTCGATGGTTCAGATTATCTATGGAAGAGGTTTTGCCATCACACTCAATACGATGGGTCTTTTGATCTCGAAAATCCACCAACGTTCATTGAAATGATAGCTCAATCTTTTACAGACCGTAAGGGTCGATATCTAATGTTAATTGGTGACAATGAAACTCTTAATGATTATGCAGAACGATATATCAAGAAAAAACAACCTAATACACGAACACTCATTGGAAGTTCTTTACCCTATGATTCAATACCAGGTGCTAGTTACAGTGAACAATATAATCAAAGAGTATTATTGGATGTTATTTTTTCTGCCGAATCGAATGTTACTCTAATAATGCGACGAATGGACCATATTTATGCTAATCTCTACGATTTATTTAATCAAAACTTTCACAAATCAGAACAGAGAAAATTTTGTCGAATAGCGTTCGATAATATCAACTATCAACGGGTTCCTATTCATGAGGATTTCTTTTGTATTATACTGGTTGAACGAAAAGATCTTCTAGAAAAAGATCCTCCTTTTCTCAATCGTTTCGAAAAGCACGTTTTTGGTACAGATTCTCTTATTCACAGCTGTTACACTATAATTGCATCAAATCTATTGCAATGGATTAACAATTTAGCCATGTGTAGTTCAAATAAGGCTTTTCCCCAACGAAAGAATCTATTTGTTGATTACAATCCAGATAATATTCGTATCTTAGTTATGGATGCATTTGATTCATTGAACATACCTGAAGATTATAATGACAATCAAAGAGATACCGTTATTGAATTTTGCAAAAAACAATTAATCCGTACAAGTTCATTTGATCTCCTTCTTCTTCTGTCATATCAGATGAAAAAGAATGACAAATTTAAAACATTAATCGATCAATGTTATGAAATACGTAATAAACTGTCATTTTCAAATTTAATTGATCAAACATTGAAAGAACCAACAATTTCAAATCATGTCATTTATACTTATACACAAATTTATGATAAAATCGAATATTTAAATGAGAATAATCTCGTGGTAGAAATCAAAATTGCTGCTTTTAAAACTGAATTTGAATTAAAAACCAAAATCAAAGAATATTATCAATCGAAAACTCATCGTTTATTACTTATTCGTGTTGATTATCATCATGAACATAAACATTTACTTTTTCTCAAACATTTGATACAAAATGTAAACGTAGAACTGAAAGACTTTGATGTATGGTTAGTGCTCCATTTACAAAGAAATCTTATGAATGATAAACAAGATGATGTTTTATTTAATGGTTGGATTTCTCTTATGATTGATAATCTTAATCAAAAGGAACTTATGCAAATTGATGTTTTAACAAATCCATCATATCCTAATCTTCTAAGTCACGCAAATTTTTCTTTATCACGTACGATGTTTAACGAACTTGTCAATCAATCTTTCGTACGTATTCGTTATACAGTCAAATCGAAAAACAAGGAACAGCTAATCAATCAACGGCGTGATTCAATACTTGAATTATTTACCTTCGGTAACATTGATAATCAACCTTTGAATGATATTATCAAAACTCTTTTAATAGAATTGATAAAAACGGTTGATTTAAATTATTCATATTCAGAATCAAAAGATTGGCGACAAGACTTATTGAATAATCCAACAATTGTTGGTTCTTGTCGATCGATTGACAGTGCTTTACAAATGACGATTTTACTTTTCTATTGTGATTATTTTCTGGCGTTTTTAGTTGAAGCTGAAAAATCATCACTATTCGATTCTTGTCGCTTTCTCAATTCAAAAAAAGGAAAGACGTACGAACATCTGAAATGTATTTGGTTTGATTGTTTACGATCAGTTAATCAATCGATTCCAAAAACAATTACAATTATAGATACTGTTGAAATTCCACTTATCTTTGATCTTCGACTACCTTGTGGACGATTAGAACAACAAATCCTTCGTCATATATATGAAACGACAAAAAATGAGACCGAAAACCTTCGTGTTAATTTAGCGATGGAAAGATTACGAAATACCAGTGTGTATGGAAAGAATATTCATACTATTCTAGATGATACGAATTTGTTTGAATATTATTTTCATGATCAAATTGTAATACTAATGGATGACTTAGGAATTAATCATTTATCTGTACCATTCGTACAGAAATTATTCACAATGAATCGAACTTTAAGTCAAAGATCAAATGAAATATTTCCTTCTGGAACAAGACGAATCGATTAAATTATTAAATTTATCCGAAGTCGGATTCGCAATTATCGGAGAAGATAAATGGAACTTTGAAGAACAATTTTGTATTTTGAACAACAACGAAACAAAACCATTCAAAAACTCAACTAATCTATACGTTCTTATTCAATTACAACATCAGTTTTATCAAGTTCCACCACAAGAATCTTTTGATAAAGATAGAATTTATCGGTGTGATTATGATCCACTGATCGAAATTAGTTTGATGAATTTAATTGAATTACTCATTTCACCATCAACTATTGAAAATGCTGATAGTATTGTACAATTATTAAATACATATGGATTTATTGCACAAAGTATACTCTATTTAAACAATTATGAAATAAACAATTTAGAAAAATTACGTTCATTTGAAAGTCTTCTACGTTGTGTTATGGAATTATTACCCAATGATAAGGCACTAGTGGCTTTCAAAGATAGTTGCCACAAGCCTTACGACAAAACTATATTTGATGGTACTTTTTCAACATGCAATGACATCAATAAGTTCATGAGAATTTTAACTAAGAGAATAAATAAGAATAGAGGTGATCAACACGAAATTAATTCGTTTACTAATTGTCGACCATTGTTGAAACTTGAAGTTGAATTCTTAAAAAATTGGCTAATTGATCATGGTGACGAATATTGTACTGTGCTTGATTATATTTACAAATCAAATAGAAATTTCTGGCATTATTCAGCGAAAATATTTAAATATATTGATAAAAAATTTGATTTAATGTCAATTGTTCGAACCAGTTTTGACGAAATATCATCGATTGAAGAACTTAAAGAACTCGATAAATATTTGTCTCAATCAAACAATGAAACACGGAAAGTTCAACGAATTATGATCAATCGCATTAATAATTATCTCTTAAATGATGTTTTCAATGAAAGTGAAGAAAACATCAACGAAAGAAATCGATCGACGCTTGAAGAGTATTTAACTAAATATTTTTATTTTTTTCAAACGAATATTAATGCTTATCTATTTGAATCTGAATTTCAAACGGTTGTCTTAATTGCATGGTTGAAGACTTATCTTCAAATTTATGCATTTTTGTTATATGAAGATCTTCACAGTACGATTATGGACAATATTGATAAATTTTTAGCACAGACAGAATCACCATTTTGTTCGACTCTAAAAATATTCATTATGAAAAATTTATGCCAAAATTATCGTGTAAATCTCGACGAATTATATGAAAATTTCGTCAATCGTACTTGTCTCTGGATAAGAAGAATGTTTTCACACCATCAATATCAACAACAACGAAGATTTAATCAAAGTATTATTCTTCCAACACCGTTATACCAGACTAAAGAAGAAAATATGAAAATTAACAATATATTGGAAAACAATGCACAAACACATGAGTGGAGAAGTTTGATCAACGATTGTTCAACGAATCAGCAATTGACGTACTGTTTTATCATGTCATTTGTACATCAATATGGCAAAATTCAGAAAAAAGATACTTCAAATATGGCATTTAAAACTATTGTGGATCTTTTGGAGACAGGACTGTTTCAATGTTTTGGACAGATAGAGAATACATTTTTGTGTTTACTCTATAATAATTTTCCTCGTGATAAATCATACTTTCAATTAAATGAAGAAATGGGACCAAATGAATTACATCGACGTTTGCTTGCACTCAACATTACTGCCTTATTTCTTTCTTACAAAGCTGATAAAAAGTTTACTTTCGTTAATTCTATACTCTTTAACGAACATGGGGAAATGCCACAAAATTATGAAGATCATTTACAAAGTATATATTTACCCGGTCTCATATTTGATGATCGAAACAATACAAATGAAGAAAATCGCACGTCTAGACTTGGTTATCATAGTATGAAATCTTCCCAAATGAGCAATATTCATGAAAAACCTGATCATCTTGAATTGTCTATATCGTATCGTTTCATTCATATGATTATTCATGCGATTCTTCTCGTCTTACATGAACTCGAGCTTCTCGAAAATTATCGAGTGAATTATGATTATTGTAGAGATCATTTTGAAAGGGACTACGAGTTGATATGCCAATTGTCGGATGATCCTGATCAATGTTATATATGGTTATACAAATTGATTAATCATTTGGTCAATGTTGATTTTCAACAAGATAATTCACAGGGTTATGATAAAAATGTTATCGAATTTGAAAAATATGTTGAAAATCAAGTAATTATTCCTCATATTGGATCCATTGACAATGAAATTCGAGAATACAAATTGGCCTATAACAAATATGTGAAAGGTGGGAATACTGATTTGACATTATATGAGTTGATTGATGAACTTGTCAATGATGAAAACACATATCCATTATTAAGCTTCTTTAATACAACTAAAAATCATATAATTAATCCAGTAGATTCATTTCAAATTAAACTTCAGACTCTACCTGGTGCTGACAAGAAATATCCAATGACGATGTTCTTTTTTAAACAATCTGATGATTATGAAAATATTCGATATTTATATCCAATAATCACATTTGTTGAATATTTGAGACAAAAATTCAATTATAGAATAACACGTAAAGATGCTGAAAGAAAAACGATTGAAGAAGTTCTTTCCAAAGATTCGGATAAAACATCATCGAAATTATACGAAAACTTTATAGAAGCATGGTATCAACTCAAATTGAAAGAAGTCTACGTCAATTCTCAACCAATCAAGTTTGAACATAAATATTCATTAAAGGAATTTAGTCAACGAACGGAAATTGCTAAATTATTCATAAATTCACCAAAAGATTCGAATAGTTGTCTACTAATTGGTTGTATTAAAACAATTAGTGATTTACAAAATAAGATTGTTCAACATTTTAATAATATTATCGATTCGAATTCAACAGATAAAAGGCTTCAATCACAGAATGTACCATTACAATCTCTTCAACCAAAACATCTCTTATTTTTGGACAAAGATATGATTAGTACGAAATTGATGGATGATGCATCAGTCGTCAATCATGAATATGGAATGAGTAAAGAAATCATCTATGATTTTGAGGAAATTGAATTTATGATTCGTGAAAAAGTTAGCTGCTTACCATTGATTGATACAGGCAGAATAAATATGTTCAATTATCAATTTGAATTGTCTGAAGAAAATGCTTCACTAATCAATGATATTCGCAGAATTAGTGAACAAAAAGCATTGCCGGAGAAGAAACGAGATGAACTACAGAAATCAATTGATAGCACTCAAAACGGTGATATTCTTCATTGCATCGGTTTACTCGATCAAATATTTACATATTTACGACACTGTGAACGTCAATCTGTGGAAAATCTTACGATTAAGACATTTATTGAACAACATATTGGATCGAAAACAGCTTTCAATGATGAATTATTTCAGGACTCACAATTTTTGAATACTCAATTAACATACGTCGTTGATCTCTATCAACTATTCGAAGAAATTGGATTCGATAAAATTTTACGAAATCATATCGAAAAAGATCTAAGAGGACCATTACTAATTTCAATTGATGATGAAACTTGTCTTATCGATCAGTTTATTCAGATGACATCTGGAAACATAAAAATAGCAGCCGGTCTGAAAACCTTAGATTGTTGGATTAACATGTTGAAAAGACTTCTTTTACGAGTCTCAATGAATACGAACTTAAAATTTGATGTACCGTTGCAAAACTTTGCTTGCCGATCTGATTTTTGGACGGTTGACGTCACAAAAAATGATATTCAATCTTTTAAAATTACAGATGATATTCAACTACGACATGCACTTATTATTCTTAAATGTTTAGAACAAAGAAAAAGTAATCCACAAGGTAAAAAGCCATCATGCTCAACCAATCAACGACTCAATACTGGAAATTCAGTTGAGCCCAAACAAACATGGTTTCCAACTTCAAATACATCTCAAAGAAAAGTTATTGATCCTAATCCGACAATTAAGAAAAAGACACGGGTTTAATTAAATCCTTTTTTCCTTTTAATTGGAGTCTACGAAAAATAATCGAAAGAAAAAAGATCGAACGCAAATTAATCGGCGTAAATTGTGAACACAAAGATAACTTTTTACTTACATGATAAAGATATCCACGAGAAGAAACGAGTCGATTGCTTTTCATGTACATCAATTCTCGTATCGACCTTTTTTCGTTTGATTATTTTTCGCGTTTGCCTCTTATGGTTTTACTCTTTTTTCTTCATATATTATATCACTAACAATAACATTTATAACGTATAAAATCACAGTTTTCAAAATCTTGTTTTTTTTCTACAAAACGAGTTCTAAAGTTTTTGTGACTAGAGCCATATATTCCTTCAAACAGGATGAGAAGAGAAAACATAATTTTTTTAACAGAATTCCGAAACGTGGAATAATCTATAGCGCAAAAGTCTTCGTATAAAATGTCTTGGAGTTTTTCAACCATCTCAAAGCAAGGAATCAGCGTACAGCATAGTCAATTATGACCAGTTTGATGCTACTTCGAGTCATGCGCTCGACATTCTCTTCGAATGTAAGTTTAATAATCTTACACATACACACTGTTAGCGATTTTTCTCATGCCGGGTTTGGCGTCAACGATGTTTTGATGTACTTTTTTAACTTATCCTGCCGCATTGGTTACTTAGTTACTTATCCATTCTGTAATGGTAGTTACGACGAATCAATTTTGTGCGATTAGATATCCATATAAACACTTTTTCAAAAGTCATACATGGACTTTTGTAGCATCTGCTCTGTACACCATGAAGATTCGATGAAGGAATTCGAAGCTCATTTTCCCAACTACCACGTCTTTTTCAACCGGGTACAAATACATTCGGTGATTTTCTTATCGCGGTTGATCTGTCAATACTGGTTCAACGGATTTCTTCATTCGATCACATCCATAATCTCTTAGTCCTCGACATAGAAAATCGCCAAAACAAATACCAATTCGTTACCTATTGCTCAACACCTGACGATCATGTTCCCACGCAGATATTCGAAAAGATACTACAACGAAACTCCAAGACAATATTCCTTGGTGACCTCAACGCTAAGCATCGCTCGTGGTCGGACTCGCTTGTGATAGCTTTCCAACTATCGGAACATACTTTCCAGATGCAACTCGACGATCTCTACAACTTTGCGTAACAACACTTTGCTGCCAGACTCTTCCCTCACGCCGAAAAATGTCAAAAATCGACCCCAATCCATGAAAAACCTGGATTTTATCGCCTAGTTTCGTTTAAAAGTGCCTTCCAATGAAATAATCACCAACTTCAGATATATCTCGACTACCACTATTGACTTCATATCTCATTTATCAATTTCCAATATGTTGTCATCAAGAACAACGCTCATTAGCAATAGATCAGCTACATACGTATGTTCCTTCCCGATCTTCCGCGATGTTTATTATGCTGGTTTACATATCAATAAGTTCTACTTCGATTATATCACTTCCTACTGTCTATAATTGCGACTGTGCATAGTTCGGCGTAGTTTTCTGGGACGATAAGGGTTACAACCACGTAGGCCGACAAAATTTATTGACTTAAAGTTGAGACATGCAATTCGATTGGTGTATTTTGACTTAAATCCTCGAGAATAGAAATAGACGATTCACACATTAATTGAATATCTATTCGCCTGATATCTTCATCTTTTTTCCGTCAACTACAGCCAATTATTCTGATGGACGGCAACGAAAGAAATAACAAATTGTGCATACGTATATATTGTTGAAATTTAATCAAGTCATTTAAACGTCGTTCATCATGGGTATCACCAAAAGCAACAAAGTGGACACACACATACTCGATCTGCCGGATGAAATATTACATATTATTTTTTAAAAACTGAGTACGATTGATATGTTATATTCGTTAGTGGGTGTGAATCAACGATTTGATTGCTTGGGACTCGATTATCTGTGTGTACATGATCTCGATTTGGTAGCAAAAAGGACTGATACTCCTATTATCTCGGCTGATATTGATATTCGCGATAAAATCTGCAAGATAGTTTTACCTCAAATCGATGACAAAATAACTAATCTAAGTGTTGTTTCATACTGGTCGTTTTCCTAAACTGTATTCGTTATCACTGATCAATTATACACCGGACATTTTCTTCAAAGCTTTAACAGGCACGGTTTGAAATTTGATTTGCCATAATGAACTTTATGTTTGCATTTTCATTCAAGATCGTACATTGTTTCGTCTACTTACTGATCAAATTACACATTTCACAGCAAGTATTTACTGTATTGAAGAAAACAAACTAATTCAAATAGAACCACCTATATTCGAAACGATCCTGTCATATGATAAACATTTGACTAATGTAACTCTGTTTCAGCATTCTTCGAGAGGTGGTTATCCAGCATTTTACATTCGACATATTTTGACTATAAGTTCTCTATCTTCAACAATCACGAACTTAACAATATATGTTAAAACATTTGAAGATTGTCTTTTGCTTCTTAATGGTTGTCTC
>CAJNOJ010000760.1:0-25033 GCA_905250025.1 Adineta ricciae | reverse complement strand
CGAACAATCAATGAATAGAAAAAAGTTTCAATTATGCAAAAGATTTTCACATGCATAGGATGGCTTTTCAGTAGCGGGATATTGACCCATTCCGTAACCACTTGTTGAGGCTGTGCTATTACCACCAATAGTTGTATTGTAAACTCCGCTGACCGTTCCATTAACACTGACTAACGGTAACGGTCCTGAAAAATCATGACAGAAATGAAAATGACCAAAAATAATCACGAAGTATTATTTGGAGTTTTGTATTTAGTATCTGTGTCAACTCCTCGCTCATAAAAAATACATCTAACTATATTACTCAGCATCAATGTTACATTTTCATTTTGCGATAGGTTATTGCAGTTACAGACTTGCTCTTTTTCATGTTCAATTACAGAATTAATTCTCGCCTAATACTATTTGAATGTTGTTTTACATGTAAATAACCTACTTGCGATTGTTGTCGCGGCGCTGGAAGAGATCGATGATAGAGAGGCTGTTGTCGCAGTGGCGCTGGTGGAAGGGTTCGATGATAAAGACGATAAAGGTGACGTCGAACGCGCCCGCGTAATACGAAAGGGGGAAGTTGATGATGTGGTAGTCCTCATAGAGGATAATGTTGATGTTGATGTTTTTGTTGCTGCTTGAGTTTTACCATCAGGAACATAAACTACTAAAAGTGCCAAAATCATGAGAATCAATATCGTAAAAATAATGCATAATGCCAAACATGCACATCTCCTCCTTCGTATCTCTGAATATCTAGTATAAGAAAAACTTATGAAATATACATGTCAACTTAATTTAAAAAACTCATACAATGGCTTTGATTGCACAGGTGATGCTTGTGTCCACGCATCAAAATTATTTGATTGTGTCTAAAATAATAAAGAGTCAAAATAATATATCGCCTAATATTGTTTTATCTAATGTCTATTACGTCTAAGTCTTCCGCAACAGTGTGGTTTTTACATGACTTTGCAATCATTCCTCTAGTCTCTATTTATATGATACAGAGAGATAGAAATAAATACTTGATTATCTAAAAGTAAAGATCAAAGCATAATTATTCATTAATATCATGCATTGATAGTGAAGAAAATAAGTAAAACTTTAAAAAAAAACAAATAATACATATTTAATTTATTACATACATATCCAATATAAATAACTAATGACACTGTATTCTGTGTTCAATCGATGTGAATACATGAAAATAGTTCAGCTGCACATTTGATTTTATTGTCCAATAATCATATGAATATTCAAAAGTTGTTAAATAAAAGTATAATCGTGACCACAGCAGATATAAAATATATTGCGTAATTCAAACACTAAGGAATATGTAATAAAACAATAACAAGAAATGATATTTGCATTCAATTATTTCCTAAAAGAATGAAAAACGTCATCTATTCCTTCTTAATTAAAGCCCAACTATTCCAAAAGAGAACATGTGAGTTATTTCTATGTTTCAAATATGGAAAACTTCAGTTCAAACTGATGAAAACATAGATCGATCTGTTAAAATGGTCTTCTTGTAAAGCGTTTTATTTATTGAGCATAAACTTAGAATATAAGATATGCTTTCAGATGTAATGAAACCTGTTACTCTGACATATTATTCATATGATAGTACCACTATTTTCTCAACTAAAAACTTAATTCGTTTTGTTTGTATGGATAAAAATGGCATTAGCACTAGCCGAAATTGTTTCACTGTTTGCAAAAATTGTAACAGAAGAGTTCCACTTTGCATTCATTTTACTTTCTCTAAATGAATATTTTCTGTTTTCTATGAAACGAATACAATAATTAACATGTTTTTCGGTTGAACTGTAACATTATAGATTACTTATCCGACACTTCATTCAGCATTATCCACAGTTATAAACACTTTCCATTAGGTAATGACAACAGTAATAACTAAGAATCGATTCGTTTCAGAAAATAATGAAAGGAATCGACTATAATGAAACTGATAATTGAGCCTTCTTTATATATTTCCTTTTTTTCCTTTGTTTTTTATCGGCTGATTATGTGTCCGTTATTTAATAGAATCATGTTTGTCTACTTCTAAATAAGCTCTTTCAAATAATGTTTGCTTTGCTGCAGTGCATTTTGAGACTGAATGTCATTGGATAAGGAATTTCACGATTATTTAAGAATAGCCAAGAATTTGCGATCGATATTAAATATTGTTGACAAGTTGGATAAGGATTTTATAACTTCCCAAATCGTTTGTATTTAGATGATCAAGTTCAAGTCGATTCTAAACTATTCAAAATTATGAAATAGAATGAGGATTTCCTTGTGTATGCGTTACAAAAAGAAACTGATTGTTAAAGTTCCATAATTATTATTTAATAATTTTTATAGAAAATACAATTAATGTATTCCAAAAATGAACAGAAAAGACATGATCGAATCAAGTAAATTCAATTAAGTTTTTCTAAAATCATCTATTTGATCATTATCGTTAAAGATTTTCTTATGTTTGATGAAGAAACCCATATGATGCGTTATAGCGTTTGCCGGGAAATGACATCTATTTCAACCTAAGATAAATTTCCGGGAAATCTCAAAATCACATTCCAAAAGATCTCTTCATAATCCAAGCGGGTATTCTAAACGAAATACACAACTTCCAGTGAGGGTGCGACGAAGGATGATGACGGTTTTATCTCAGTTATTCTTTTTTTTTGAACAATATCTTTCACTCATATTTATTGTTATAGCCATGGCCGTTCAAAGAGACATAATGAATCTGGTCTACCTAATGAACTTCGTAAGTTTTCGCACAGTCCGTATAAGATAATTTCCACCCTGGAAATTGGGAAATTGCACTATACGGACATTCATGTAAAGGGTCCTTGCCTGATTTCCATGCTTCGAAATCGGGAAATTTTGTATGGCGGCTATTGCGAAGATGATACGAGATGCGATAGAGATCGGTAGCATAAACTTAGACAAAAACAAATTTCCCGGAAAACGCTGTAATGCATCAAATCAAGAATCCCAGAAACAGCAACTTCTTTCCTGGTTTTTTCTCAAAATCGCAGAAAAACACAAATGGAACTCTTTTTTGGACAGACCAAATGCGTATAATGTCTATTTTAGTTATAGACAAATACTGAAATCAACATGATTACTTTTTCCCACATGATTTTCTTGGTTTTTCAAAATTTGAACACGTTGAATATGCTGATTTTTCCCTGAAACTAATATATTTTTAACACATGATCAAAATACTCTCTGTATATATACAAATAGCTTCAAACTGATTAAGTAAACTATGCAAGACTTTGTTTATTAAGATATTTTTCAGTTCAGTACAAATCAATATTATTTATTTTTATTTTACATTAGTGTCATGATGTATAGTGCAATATAATTTTTTGGGATTCCCGAGGGTGGGTGAGGTGAGGTTGTGGGTGTAGGTGAAGGTGTGTATGAAGAATAGATACTGACACCGACATCCGTTGATTCGCATATATACTCTGACCCTCACCCACACCCACACCCACACCCTCAGACTGATCTTATTGAATTTCATATGTGGTAAGTCATTTCCTATGTATATGATAATAGCCCTATTGCACGAATGTGAATTAGATTCAATTAATTCGAAGAAACCTTGTCTTATTTTCGTTGTAAAGCTATAAAGAAGTTGATGTCATTAAATTTTGTCAGAAAAGTAACCCTAAGTGATGAATTCTATACGAAAGAAAGCTAGTGTAGTGATGAAGAGAGCTATTCATTATGAATACTCGATATCGTCATCACGTATGATTTTGATAAGAATTCAGTCTATGGAGAAGCATAAAAAAGAAGTTTATTTGAATATAAAAGTTCTTATTTGACTTGGTCCGGACGTAAAACTATATTGAACGGTTGAATGATCAGTTGGCTTAAATTCATGCATACTATGAATACCTTGTATTGTACCTAAACCAAAAGCAACGTAAGAGAATAAAGTCAAAAGTCTTCTTACCTGTTGCTCGAAGTTTTTCGGTTCTAGTTTTATAAGTTTTCTTAACTTTTTCTACTTCATCCGAGTCAAGATAGAAGATATTAACAGGAGGATTATCTTTGTTAGATCTTTTTGCTGTTTCAAGTTGTTGTTTTTTTCAAAACTCGTAAAAATCCTTTGCGCTTGACATGAGAATGTTCTTGGAAAGTGTATCACGTCTGACAGTAGACTTTAGCACTGCCTCAATTCCGTCTCCAGCACTTTTACCATGACCCGTAGCTGTGAACGTCCAAGAAGCATCCAAACCAAAATCGCGATTGTGATGAATCGGGTTCAAGACACTAGCGTTATTCTTAAAATGGGCAGATGCTCCATCACTAAACGAAAGAAGAGAGATAACATAGCACGTAAAGCACATAAAAAATAGGATTTACCTCACATAATTGATCTTTTTTACTAATGGAAAGTTTTTCTTAATAAATTCAATGAGAATTTTTTGTGCACAGTGCACGAATGCTGTTGTATGTTCCATATAATTGCTTATAATTGCTAAATTTGTGTGTTTATCTCCAATGGTAAGATGGATTGTAAATAAGCTGACTTGGTACTGGCTAAAGAGGCCTTGTTGAACTTCACCCTGACGTGTCAATGTGTAATTTATTGAGAAATCTATCTGCGCCATCATAAACGAATCGTTCGTCGATTTGCTGCGCAAATCTTTGATGAATTCACGTTGTTCTCTGTTTATGTGTGTATGAAGCAAGAATGATGGCCATCTTTCTTCAATTTTCGATATGAGAGATTCAACTGAGCCAAACATCTGTTGAAGGTCGGACTTATTGTTAACTTTCTTCTACAGAGTCCATAAACATTCTTCATCCAAATCCACCATACTGTTACCAGTGAGAACATCTCTGATGTTCTTCGATGAACAATTATTGCATTTACCACTGAAGCACTTTTCATTAGAGTCTGGGGACAACATTTGATTAATTAGATCTTTCATATTAATCTTGAGGGTTGCTGATAAAGCAGCTGTACCGGCACATTTTTTATAGTGGTTGTTCCAAGCCTATAATGAAACTATTTAAAGTTTGAATCAACATACAAATGGCACAAACCTTCAACAACAAGTCAATGTTCTCATGAATTATACAGATACACGTATCATGTGGTGTCGCAGTTTTTACTTCTCGTGGTCGAAGGGCATTGAAAGTTGATCGCGCAACAAGTCCAGGATGTTGTTCATTGAATATTCGATACGCGTCCAACACCCTCATTTCTAGAAAGTGAACTGCTACTGATTGTCCATTGATTTTAATCGTGTCTTTGGAATTGGATGAGGCTCGACTGATACCATCTTCACGATAAAACTCGACCACTTCATCAATCGTTGAGTCAGACAAAGCACGATTAGTTCCTCGCAGACACTGTGGATAAGCGAGTATTCCACTGTTTTTTCGAAGAACAAGCGATCGTCGAGCCTGATTTGGTTTTGATTGAAACCTAATAAATAGAAAGAATACGGAGATATTGAACAAAAAGAGAATAGAATACGCACCATTTTGCTATTTTTTGTCGACCCCAATCTTTAGGAGCAATTGTCATCAGGCGAACTCTTTCATCAGCATCACTATCAGCATATAACTTTTTTAAACCACTTAAAAGTTCGTTCGATTCTTGTATTGTTAATTCATTAGGATGGGCATCATTCGAAAGTTGAGATTTCTCATCCAGTACATCGCATAATCGATTTAGTTTTCGATAAACTTCGTCAACTTTGGTCCGAATGGGTGCTACTACTGATCTAAATACAATCGTCATTTCAGTAAATTCGAATTGAGTTTACAAACTAACCTGTCATGAATAGGATCTATGTTCAGTAATTTGAATACAGCTGATAATTCTTCCATTGCTTTATCTTTCTTATATTCGAGTTCACAGGAAACATGATCTATCTCTTCGTTCGTCGATTCGAGATCAGTTGGGCTTTCATCCATTTGTGGTGATTTATCATCGTCGTCGTCTGATTCAGCTATAATACCACTATCCATATGAGAATTTTGTTTCTCTTCTTCGTTCAGTTCATTGACATCCATATCAACAGCATCATTATTTTTATTTTGATTGATAGGAGAACCTTCTGTCATGAATTATTCACCACTAGAACTTTCATCGTCGTTGACTTCCATTGATTGATGATTCATCATTTTCTTCGATTCGAATGTATGGCATCTTGGACATAACCAATGAATTCGCTTTTGAGCCACATCATAATGAGAAATCAAAAAGTTTGAAAGCTCTATAGACACAAGCTTGACTCCTTTTGGCACACATGTAGATTTCTCATGATTTATCGGACGTTCACAATAGTTTTGTCTTGGAATCGAGATAAGATTTTCGAACAAAAGAGGTACCACTGAACAATCAATATCTGTACTAATATTCAATGATGCATCGCGTAATCTTATTCGCTTAAGATCAGGACATTTTTAGAAACACATCACGTTTTAAATCTAAAGATGTCCTTACACAAAAATCGAAAATCCATCTCTTTGATAACACTGTCCTTTTCGACTGCGCTCTCTTACTTCTGTGAGAACGCTTCATGACGAACCTTTCTAGTGATGTAAGCAAAGTCATCAGTTCAGCACCATTTCGAGAGAACAGTATCATCAAAACTCTTATACTCTACGACGAAAATAAGACAAGATTTCTTCGAATTAATTGAATCTAATTCACATTCGCGCAATAGGACTATTATCGTATACATAGAAAATGACTTACCACATATGAAATTCAATAAGATCAGTCTGATTCTTACCAGAAAACATGTTTCTAGATTTGTTTGATATTTATGAGTACTAGACAATTCTGAAAAAAGAGCTTTTGATGAAGTTCCAGATGTTTTTCTGTCATTTTTTCTATGTACAAAAAAACGCTGTAGGTATACCTAAAAAACGCTAAAAAGCTCGAGGTTTTCCACAGGTGGGACTCAATTCTTTTTACCAAAAGTGTTTTCTAACAGAGATCGGATATTTGAGCCGAAAAAAAATCGAAAGAAAAAACCTTTTCCAAAAAGTGGGTGAGCCCTCATGGATTGACCCATTAATGAAAACTTTCCATACGGACTTATGAGACATCTGTACTTTGAACTTACAATTCTTGAGTAAAAAAGGGCAAAAATACTGAGTATTGTACTCAGTAACCAGTCTCTGCCTCAAATTGGGTCTTGTTTCAAAAGTTATTATTATTTAAACAAAGAAAAAGTTGAATTGTTCCTCTCTACAAACATGCTGAGCTAGTACGTCTTACAATTGACACAGTCGAGGGTCAAGTGAATCACAATGACGAACGTTACTTGTTCAGTTCTATTTAGATTCAAATAAATATCTTTTTATTTCGGATTTGGAAAATCATCGTATTGTTGGAAAAAGATCAAATGCTTTTCGATGTTTAATTGGATGTAATAGAAAAAGTACATTCAACATTCAATTATCACGACCATCTAAATTTACTTTTGATCTTAATGAAAATGTACTTATTTTCCATTCTTGTGGTACACTAATTCGGAAATTTTTGTGTACAAACGGATTCTTGCGGTAAGCTCTATGCTGAACAACATTGATGAATAATTAGATTTCGTGAAAGTTAGATGTTAGAAAATTGTTTTTATTTTTAGGATCTGTTCCATTAACTATACAAACAGAATATTCATCTATTTTAACAAATAATCATAGAAAGTTTTCACGTACTTTATTTGATTATTCAAATTATTATTATGAAACTATAGGAATAACTGTGATAGAAAATGACTCTCGGCGTCTGACTAACAGTACGAACAATATTATTGGAGAAGAGAAATATTCGATTCGATCCAATACTTGGTACTACTTCGACTAATGTCCCAATCTATTCGAACGACAATGACGAACACTACTCTGGTCAAAATCATTTTCTTTATGATGTCAAAACAGGAGTGGAGTAGTAATGAGTTGGATATACACGACGATCGCTTTTTCTTCGTAAAAGTTCACTCCATTTAGACGTTAATTTCGCAGATAATGTATGATATAATTTGAATTATGTTCAACAAGTCATTGATTATTCATCAAGGAAATTGAAAATCATATTCGTGTTTATTTGTTGGCATTAATTTCATATATTGTCGCTTAATAAAGTATCAATGACATCGATTACTATCAAAGTAAAACATTCTACAAATAATTCTGCATACGATAAGTAAATGTGTCGATGAAAAAGACGAATCACATATCACCGAAGGTAAATTTCTCCGAAAATAGTTTTTGTCAGTTTTATTTGAGATAATTTTTTGTCACTAGAATGAGTTTCATGAAAAATGAAATCAATAAAACAAGTTTCTTCGAAAGTGCATTAATTGAAACACACGTACTACATATTATTTCGCCGAATTGAATTGAAAAAACTGAATAGTAAGAATTGTTCTTGCGAGAAAAATCGACATCTGTCTGTTTTTTTTTGTGTTATATATTCACTCGTGTTCGCTAATCAACCTTTAAATAAGAAAGAAACGACAATGCAAAAATTCGGTTATTTACTCTATTTAGTTGTTTTCTGCTTAGTCTTCAATGTAGTTTACTTGAAAAGTTCTCCAATGAATCAAATGAAGATCAATGAACGTGCTTGTAGTGCTAAAGATGTTATGGATTGTACTAATAGCTGTCTCAATCTTTGTATTGTCAATCCCAAATATTGTGGTTCTCAACTTACTGCTTGTCAAAATCGTTGTTATTCTATTTGTGGTTGGCCACAAGTTGGTAAATAAAACAAGTTTTATTATATGAAGACATCATCAGAATATTATTGATGCTTTGTTAAAACTCAACAATAATATACACATTATCCTCTCAAGTTTACTCTTATTAATCAAGATTTCTTTTTTCCCAAACTATCATCCAGTTAATTTTTATCTCTTATATTCCTAATTGCTCAATAAAAGCGGTTTCGTGAAAAATTTTTTCTAAGTTGATCGAGTAATTCATCAGTTGATGAAAATAAAGAGTTATTTTTGTTAATCATCTTGCCACTAAAAATTCGACATACGTAGATGAGACATTCTATCAATTAATTCGAGATATTTTTTTGATTGTCAATGGCAATTGAAAGCATTTGATATTGATCAATACTTTGTAAATCAAGTGGGCGTATTGATCTATCAGAGTATTCATAAGGAGATTTTCCTTCGCATAGTAATGAAGATCAACTTTCGAATGTCAATGAATTGCGATATGTCGCTCGATCAGGTTATTTTTGGAAATGACAATTTAAAAAAATTTTCATCGAAAGGAACAAATAAATATAAATCACGAAAATTGAGAAATTGAAAAGAAGAAAAAAAAAACTCGATTCTTTGAAGGAATAAGTTCAAAACCAAGAGTACGAACATTTGTCTAATAAAGAAATCAAAATCGAAAAGATAAAGTAATTTATAAATATAAATATTTTTTATTAAATTGAACAAACCATTGATGTTCAACAAATCAAAAATTGGCTTCGAAATGAATTCAATAAATTATTGACACATTCTTTTTTATTTCCACCACCATTAAGACGAAATATTATATTTAATTGAAAAGATTTCATTTCTGCTAAATATTTAACAAGAATTCGTTGCCAATCTTCTTCATTTAAATCAATATCCATATGACAAATTTTAATCGATCGTAATGAAATTATCTAGTGAAAAGTTATTCTATAATTAAGAAAAGAATTGATTGAATCGGGAGTTTCATTATCATTGGAAAGAGTTAAAGATACAATTCGATCAGTTATCAATGGAAAATATTGTTGATAAAATAATCAAACTCAAATTTTGAAATTGATCGAAAATTCAAATGATAATTCTTGTAATAAGTGAAGACACTATCATGTCCATCTTTTCTTCTCAGCAATGAACTTAAATTGATTCTAATACATTGAATTACTATGTTTGTAAACCATGATCATAATCATATATTTGCGACTAACGATTATCAACATTTGATATAGAAGAACGACTATTATCAGGCTACTTTTTGTCTTTTCTTGTCACTGATGTTGTTAAATGAAGAGTATAATCATTAAACGATTAAATACTTCTTAAAAAGTGACGACAAATATTAATCTATTATGGTCGATACGATACCAGGAAGAACATATGAAACGGTTTTCTTCTCTACGCATAAACAACAACTGAACAAAAAATAAACTTCGAAAATGGAAAAGTACANGAATAAAGAGAATCACACAAAAATGAAAACAAACTACTCTATATATAGAGCAACTAATAGAGAAAAACGACAACTGAAAAATAACAGCGTGATCTAACTATATACCAAAACAAATGATGGAAAGACAAGAAAAAAGATCATCATGAGGACATGATGATCAAGAGAAGAAACACATCCCACAGGAAAGAAAAGAAGATGTGTATCGCGACAGAAAGGAATGTGAAGAGAGGGAGAAAAGAGACGAACGTAAAGAAACATAAACATATCTATGTATATGTACATAGATATGTGAAACGATAGCGTTATGTACTAACAACACATGACGCTAACAAGAACCACTCTCGAAACTAATGAATCCTTTCCCTTTTAGTCCTTGTTAAAAAGTCACCACCTTTGTTTTATTACGGCCATCGAAAACAACACTTGACAAAGGAAACATTATTTTGACTAACTTGCACCAGATGGGATTTATACAATATAGCTGTCTATACAAGTGTGTGATCTCAATAATACGCTGATGACTATGGAAGTCGGTAATTGGATATCAGTCAGCCATAAGAGTTTGTTCTGCATATTACCGCTTAAAACACTATCGGCTACAAAAAGTGATCCTGTGTCGCAAAAAAGGAGACAGAAAGCTTTTATGAAAAAACTAACCTCGAATTTGAGTTCCTCGGCCTAGATTACCGCTCGGTCAACCCTTGCTGCGTACATTAATAGTTCATCCCTAATTAGCCTGAAGGTGACTAATAGATTGGTGTGAAGCTAGCACGAACAAACGATATGTTAGCTAAAACCTTTTTTACTAAATATGTCCCGTCCATGAAAACTACACCATTCAACTCAGAATTCAATTCTGTATCGAATGGTGGTACTTTTATTCACGGGACAAACTTTGGAAAATTTTCTATCTATATCTTTGTTTGCTTCATATGGGTCTATTTATGATACAGATCAAATTTTTCCAAAGTTTTTCCCATGGATAAAAGTGTCACCATTCGATGCAGAACTAAATTCCGGGTCGAATGGTATCGTTTTCATGGACGGGACATATTCAGTAAAAAAGTTTTTAGCTAACATATCGTTTGTTCGTGCTAGCTTCACACCTATGTGGTGTGTGATATTGACGAAATCTGCTACTGTATCTTTTTAAAAGATTATTTGTTACATCTAACCGACTTATTCGCTTAAAATTCGTTATTTATTTCCTGGTAAATGTGAATTAAGTTTTTTCCCAGTAATATTCATAGCAATAAAAGGAATGATTACTTCTTCGACAGTTTTTTTGGCACCACTTTTACAATCATAACTAGGTATGCACCAAATCCAACTCCAATCAAATTCAAATCTAATTCTAGAGTTGGATTTGACTCATTTGGTTAGGGTTGGATTTAGTTTTGACTGGATTTGATGAGATTTGACTGAAATCGCTTGCAACATTGATTAGATTTGAATTCAAGCTTTCTTGAATTTCATTTTAATGCGAATTAATAACAAATTAGAGTGAATGCGACCTAACACGTTTTGCAGATGTAACGATAATGATATCGTTCATCTCTTTCTGTTCTTTATCCTCTCACCTCTATATCATACTATCTCCGGGTCATATCTCTCTTTCCTCTTCTCTATATAAGCGCGTGTCTTATTGTGAAAGAGATACATTCTGGTCATGTAGAGTAGTCAATAAACATCTATACCGTGAGAAGCGGTCAGCTACTCAACCAGTTTGTCATTACAGCAGAGATCTCTGACTTTCTTCATGAAAAGACTAGAATACGATCAAATTTTGGCTAGAATTTTATTGGCTTTTCTCCGCAGTTGTGTTACCGATTCTCTGCTCTGTGAAAACAATGAAAATTTGGTTGGATTTGACAGTCAAATCCGATCAAACCCAAATCCAACTCCAGTCAATCCCACCAAATCCAGACCCAAATTCACCCAACTCCGATCAAATCTAGGAATTGGCATTGACCGGAATTGGATTTGGTGCATACCTCATCATAACATAAATATTTAGAATTTTTTTATTAACAAAAGGAAAAGAACGGAGAATAATTCACTGTTTTTTGTTCGCTATCAACAAATCCGTTTCTATAATGCTCTTTATGTTGCTTATTCATATGATTAAAATTTAATCGTATATTGAAAAAGAACGCACTATCGCTTTAAATATGATCTCAAGTCTTGCCTATAATTCGAAAATGATCACAGCTGAGAATCCCATCTCTAGTTCTGTTAAACACAGAGCTTGGATTAATATTCTCTTATCATTCAATTAACCCTCCATGGATGTTCTCATTTTGTGTCCATTTTCAATGTCGAGAATTTTCTATAGATACTATGAGTTAGTTTTGAGTATTGTTTTCCGTGTTTCAGCTTCACATGAAGTTACCAAAAACATTGCATTCGCAAAACAGTTAGTGTTCTAGCAGGGGTAAACTAAATGGGGTGCGGGTCTACACGGACCTCACAACATCGACGGAGGGTTAACTTGCACACCCCTATGCAAGACGATGACGTATTCAAAACGTTTCTAATTAAGTCTATCATAATATACTACACTGAAATAATTTATTTTAATTATCGTATTGGATATTCATAAAAGATTGAAGACCTTCCTTGATTTTACATGTAAAAATTCTGATTCAATACTAATAAGTGTTATGTAGTTATTCGTAAATGAGTATTCATGTAGAAAATGTCACAATCATTGACGAGCACTCATGTTAAAATCTAAGTATCTGAGCATGCCTATCACACATTCGACTATGTAATATGGTGTGTTTTTCTAGTACTGCGATGTTGCATAGATTTTTATTTAATATTATCTTTTAAATTATCCTCAACATTACAATATTCGATTTGTGAATGATTCATTCAATCACAATGAGCATTTTGTATAAAAGTAAGATGATTAATAAATCATTTTTTCAACACTTAGAAACTAGTCATCAATTCTGGTAGTTGTATTGAGTGTTTATTCTTTAATCGATACATCATTGTCTATATCACCCCAATGAACACATTTTTCATCATCACCCATTTGAGCTAATGATATTTTGACTAATCTGTCATGATCAAGTTCTACATGGAAAGTCTCATTCTCATTAACTTGCTTTTTGGATTGACTGTCACTCGGATAAAGAAACTATAAGATAAAAGAATATAAGATGGATAGACAATAAGAGATATGTACGATACTATAAATGAGCATTTCAAATTTTCGTCAATTGACAAGATGGGAACTGTAATATCGAATTCGCCCAAATAATCTGGAGCGGTTAAAATAGTGACCAATCGACGATCAGCGAAGAACTCGTAACCATTTGAGAGGAACTTTAAAGACAAGCAGAATATCCAACGATTTGCTTACNGATCTTGTAAGTGGAAGATTTCGAGTTCTAGACAGTATAATTGCCATTCTTTGATGATGTAACATTTTTCTAATATGCTCTGATGTTAGTATACGTAGAGGTCGTTCTATTCCCAAACAGTCAAGGTTTTGGGAAAACGCGTGTAAATGCAGAAAAACACTATTTTTATAGTGTTTACATGCGTGCAGGAGAAAGTGGACATGAAAACACGAAGAATCTTTCTTTCTGATTGTGAACACGGCTGAAATTTTCTCGAGTATGATTAACAAACGTGTTTGCTAGAAGAAAGTGCTCTGTTGTGTCGTCTTATCGTTCACTTTTCTACATGAGCTTATAAACATGTAGAAATCTGAGATACTTTGCGTTTAACTCTACAGTTATAAATGTTGAGAAGTCTGCCATAAATAATGGTCGTGTTTACGCTTCATAATTACGTTTTTATACTGATTATCTTTCACAATTGTTTTTTCGTACTTTTCTAGGAAATTTTAGCGTGTTAACGATGAAAAAATAAAAGCAATATGTGTTTTCATAAATTAAATTCGTATTTACAAACATCGTACAGCTTTCACTTGATTTATATCTGCAGAATATTAAGTTCTGTTAAAAACATGTATGAATAACTGCTGGAATGTTTGATATTGGAATGTTTAAGCATATAAGAAAAATATTCCACGACTAACAACGTCAAATTACCGCTGTGACCGATTAAACACAGGTATTTTCTGTGATTTATGTTTTTCATACTGCGTAAACATGTAAAATAGGTCTGTTCTTCCCGATTACTTGCGTCAATTTATAGCACACATTCCAGATTAACCATTTGTAATCATTTCAGCGATAATTTTTCCCCATAAAGAGACGAACGACATGTTCTGCTCAAGTTCGAGCTATTGCATAGATAATTGTAGTTTGAATCCAATGTTGATATGCATTTCGTACCAATTTTGAAACTTTTATTTTATCTTTAAATGCAATAGTGTTTTTCTATCTGAGAAACGACCTAATAGATTATCAATATAATGCGTAGAAGAGTATTCTTTTCATGTGCTTTCGACAATGTTAGGATAACGAAAGAACTGAAAAACGTCACCGATTTTGTTATATGCTAATTTAGTGATGATATCTTGTGCATGAATAGTGACCAAACGGTGTGGATTTGTCAATTTCCCCCAGAATATGAATGGATTCATTATCTGTTTGTTTTTCAATTTCAGACTGTCATGATTGGTAATGTCCACCGTGTGAATAATTAGTCGATAATCATCGACTGATTCGCGAATAATTGCAAAAAAGGAACCACAACTAAACTGCTGTTGTTGGTGTTTGAACAATAGACAAGAGTCAGAATTTTTCGTAGTTGAAAGAAGATCATATGTTGAAAATTGAATGTGGTTTTTACAGAAAGTTTGATAGATAGTAACATTTTTGAACGTGATCGAGCTGTTCTGCAAATCAAGTTTTCGGGCAAAACGTATAGAAAAGTTTTCATCTAAGGATTTTTCACTTGGTAATGCTTGACGTTTGGTGGAAAAAATACGAAATACATATAACTTTAACGATCGGTTCAAGTTAATGTTATTTAATTCGTTAGTTGCACTTTGGACAATGTTTAGATTATTGATTAGTTCTGAGATAATCAGATTGGGTCCATTGATCGATTGGGTAATTGAACCTGTAGAATGAAATATTAAGCGTTCTTGGTACTGAAATTATCACGTCAATGGTTTTGATACAAACCAATCGCACTCTCAAAATTGAAAGTTGAAAAATTCTGCATTAGGCCAAAGTCTCTTAGTGATTGATGTACGTGCACCATGGAATGTATGACAGACGTCATTGTAGTTTCCTTGAAAACAGAATTCTTAGAAAAAGTGGGTCACACTCTGACTACCGACGATGTGTTTTTATTCATGTATCATAGTGAGACTAGTATTTTGAGAAAGAGTCACATAAAAATATGTAAGAAATTGATCGTTATAATGGGCAAAATTTATCTCCTTTGACATAAAATTATGCCAAAAGATTATCCTTTAAAGCAAGATTTAAATAGCTATTTCTATGTTCCATCTCTACTCAAAAAGGACAATCTGTATCTTGTTGAAAGTAGCTTCAAATAAGTTGTTTCCAGTTTTTCCCAAATGCATACGTATATGAATACTCGCTAGATATAAGGATGAAAAAGAGCGATCGAATTCATCTAGTAAATCTCTGATAGTGTCGATTGTGTCATCAAAAATCACGGACGATTCTGATAAAGCCATAGCAAATGCTAGAAGTTTCAAGTGTTGATAACAACGAGCAGGAAGAAACGGTTGAAAATACCTAAATAAAAATAATGTTCTATTTTCATGTTTTCCGACCATCTAACTAGTGGCGTAACCAGGGGGTGGCCAGGTGGGGCTCAGCCTCACCACCGAGCTTTTGAGCCCCACCACCCAAAATTTTAGTAAAGCAAATGAAATTTGACAAATAAACGTCTGTTCTTGCACAAATCTTTTTCAAATGAAACAAAGCTTGTCTTTCAATCTCAGCTATCGACATTATGAATATCTTCTTGCAATGATGAAACTATTGCAGATCTAAAATATTGATCTACATACGAGTTGTCTCAACGCTTGTTAGATTAGTAAAAAGCACAATCTATATTAGTATCGTTGAAGATATGTGAAAAGAACCTTCTCCAAAAAAGAAATGATTAGAATAACAATTAGAAACAGAATAACTGATGCTGATGATCGATTGAGGAACATTTCTTTAAGTTTTTTTGAACGTAATAATTAACTATCTACCGGTAGGAGTAACGATGTTCAAAACAGTTCTCAAATTATACTGAATTAAAAATTTATCTTATTTCCTTTGTCTTTACAATATTTTTAGACTTTGCACATGAGCTAGTTAATCATTGAGACGAATCAGCTTATATAGCGTTCTAAATGTACTTTAATGCAATGTTCAAAAATTTAGTAGTGTAAGTATCTCTCGATCAACTTTAATATTAGTGATGCAATCTTTGAAGCACCAATTAGAACATTTTTAGTTTTTCTCGAAATTTTTTCAAAAAATGCTATTGCAAAAATGTTTCCAAGAAATTTATAGGAGCGCACTTAGTTTCAACATTAGTTTATCTCAATAACGAGTTAATCCAGGCACCAACATGTTGTTTTAAATTATCTAAGTACATGCGACATTTTCGAGATTTTTCCTCATTAATTCTCATACTAAATTTCCAAAATTCTCAGAATATGCTAAGCATAAGAGGATGTAACTTCGTTATAAAAATGGGATATCAGTCTGATCCGTTCGGTAGAGAAACATCAAAAACTAGATTTGTTGTTTAATTCCACTAAAGGTATGCATAGCATGGGGGCTGAGCCCCACCACCCTCAAATTTCTGGTTACGCCGCTACATCTAACAACAGTTATCTCTTTCATAAATAATACAATTGTTCCAGATTATCCCTTCAACTTCGCATCAATTAATATGATGAGATGCTCCCGCGAATATCTCTTCACTTGACATTCATTTTACAGCTGTATTGTCAAAATACTTTGTTTAGTCAATACTGTTCTTTCACCAATATGGAGATGTCAATGACTACTCAATTTGTCAAAGAAACGATACAAATTACTGAAAAAGATCGCAGAACTTACTGATAGCTGAATAACAACACCAGACGAAATTCCTTTTCTTTGAAAGTTTGAAAATGTCGTAGTTGAGAAGGTAGATGATAAGTGGTGGTGGGATATCGCATTGAGTCGAGTTTGGCTTCAATTAAATTTAAACTCTTCTTTATTGAATATGATTTGCTAGCAGTTGTAAACCATATTTCTAATAAACGTTTCTGTGAGGTAATAGAACAATAATTGAGTTACAAATGTCTTTTAAAAGCACCTCTTACAAACGTTCCCGAATACACATTGTGAAGAGAGTCAGAAGTCAATGATTGACCAAGATCAAAATATGTCAATTCGCGCAAAATATATGAGCCGCGTTGGCCACAAGCAAGATCTACAGCGTTCGTTTTTAATGGTAGTTTTCTCTGAAAAAGAAACCGACGAAAATTTTTTCTGACATCTTCATATAACTGTACTCACGCGTGATAGATTCAATATATTTCGATCTTTGATATTGTTTTCTTTATCCCTTATAAATAATCGGGTGCTGCCTTTTCCTTTTGGCACGGATTTTCTTTAAATCAAATCATAACAATGAATTAGTTAAAGATATACACGCGTGAATCGACAAAAAGTTTGTAACATTTTCTCTTGAAAGTTATTTTAATTTTTTTCAAATACATGAACATAATTCTCATAGTTTTTCTCATCAAATACTCTATTGTTAATGACGGAAGAGCAATGCGATCAACACACTTGAGATATATTCCTCTTCTCGGCAGCTGAGAAGCAAATCGAAAACATGAACATTTCAATGAATATCATTGAATTGTCAGATCATCTGAATAGTGCAACTCTCAAGTGTCACGATTCACGACAACATTTCTTATGCAAGTCAAAGGATTACAACTTAATCATTTGTAAATAAAGTTCCATGAAAAGAATACAATCCTTCTCTACTCAATAATTGCCAATTCAAATTCGAGGTGATATCAATCTTTTAACTAACTCTAACTGAAGCAATTATAATCGTGATTTTTCTATTTAGAGAGTTGTTTATAATTCAGAACAAAATCTGTAACACACTACCCCGAATAGTACAACGAACACAACTGTAATAACCGGTAGGATCGGTCATATTTATCAATAAAGCTTGTGCAGACTTGTCGAGTGCTGCTGCCATAAGAAACGCATGCACTTTTACGAAAGTCTCATTGTAATTTGGTGGACAGATATAAAAACCGAGTTCCAGTTGCTTCAGCTCATAAACCCATTCAGAAATAAACTTCTGGAATTCAGCTTTTTTGGGTTTGCTATTTCCCATTGATATCGAACAGATAATAATGTTAACATTATTGAACCGTATTTGTCGAGGTAACTCATTTATCATCAGTGATGTAATCCAAATAGATTTTTTAAATTTCTTAAGGACGATGCCATCACTATTGACAAGAAAGGAAATTATTTGTTTGTTCGGATCGTTCATGCGTTCTTTTAATACGATATTCCGATGAAGTGCACCTTCTTGAACGTCACGTATTCCTCAGCCACATCCTCCATTGGATTGTGGTAAAAGAGAGTGGCGTTCAAGGATCGGTATTATTTGCGGTAAGAGTCGGAATGTACATAAGGTAGTTGGAGTAGAAATAAAACAAGTTTTGAAGTTGCAGCAATTGTTCTCACATATAGACGAACTCATTCCTTTATTACCTTAGATTGCATGTGAGGTTCGTTTTATTCGTTTAGCATGGCTCTGCTATTTTGTTCAAGTTTTGTGATTAGTTTATAGAATTTGTAGCTTGTTTATAGTTTTTCACCCTCCGCTGGGATATATTAGTGACTCAGCTGAGTGATGGAAGGGCAGGTTGTGGGATAAGTAGCCGTATTGTTGCGTGTATCGATCAATTATCTGCATAGTAGTAAAATGGAACTTATTTTACTGGGTGAGGAGACGATAAAATGTTATGAAGATGTGTTTGCATGAGATTTCTTTGCTTGAAGTTGGGGTGATTATGAGTGAATGTGTTTATTGAAGGAATAATGGATTCAGGATATGGCTAGTGAAGATATCGTCGGTTGCTGGAAACGTCAATTTTTAAAAATGAATGCTCTGCGTTCGTTTTAAGCCGAAGGAAAACAATAATGCTCATTATTCTCAGGTGTAAGTATTGTGTTTACTTTTGGTAGGTGTGCATTGTTTTAAGTTGCTGTGAAAATCACTGGCAAAAAATAGTTGTCGATGAAACGACTGTACCCTTTGAACGTTTAAACTGTCGAATTCTAATATTAAGGGAAAATGAGCTGTTTTCATGTATATTTTTTTACGGAAGTTTTCGCTAATATAGTCGGTGTTGCAAACTGTTGTCAAAACTCGCTGAAATCTAATAATAAAAAAAGATTTTAGTTTTTAAACCGTGTTTACTAAGAAAATTTTTCGTGGAAGTTAAGTGTTGCGTTTTCATGTTTGTTTTGTCTACTCGTGATTGGCTGATAGTTGTGGTTCCCGATGAAGGGCGAGAAACGTGCTGAAATTAATATCAATTAAACGCGTTGACTTTTTCGTGTGTTCATTTAAAAGAATTCCACAGGTTTACTCGCATGGAATATATTTGAATAAAAAGTTCTAGCGTGTCTGGGCGTTTTATTTTTACACGTTTAACGATAATCGTCGGGAACGCCGACTGGTGCGTGAGCACGGTCAAGAAGTATTCGTCGTTTACATGCGTTTTCCTAGAATCTTCAGTGCTTGGGTATTCGATTTGATCAAACTAAACTTAAGCGATCAAACCGATTCTCAATCATTACATGACGCTATAGCTGAGTTTATGTACTCGTTGGATAAGGAAGAATATCGAAAAACGTTTGACAAATGGATCGAGAGAATGTAGTTGTGTGTCGATAACCGAGGTGACTACTTTGAACATTTGATAAAATAAAGTTTTTTTCTATATGCTTACATCTCATTTTCTTTCGGTCACCATCCTTTTTGTATGCATTAACAAGAATACGCAAGAAAAAACTCGACGAATAACGAGAAGAACAGAAAGAGGAAACTAATCTAGAAATGAACGAAAATATTACGTATTGCCAAAAGTGAAATTTCGTGCGATCATAGTTTTGCTCAAAATTTAATCACTTTGACACTATTTAGATAGGGATCAATCAGTACAGGAAAATAGAGCTTCATTCTCTCTATCGTTCTGTAAAAAAAGAAATTTTTTCTGATCGCCTTATAAGAAAATAAGATAGCTTCGACATTACTTTTGGATAACCCTAAGTATATCTACGATCGGAACATCTGAGAGAGCGTATAACAGAAATGTGACTAACAGCATCTGTCACGCGAATCGGTTATAGTGAGAAACAAAGTTTTGATGCGTACCTTCCTACAGATAAAATCTGAACTTGGTCATGTCTTTTACAAAAGTGATATTATGAATGGGGAGCCCCCTAAAATAAGACATGACATACAATATATATATATATATATGAAAAACAAATCAATTTTTTCCGATTCATAGACGTATGTTTCATCAAACTTTATGTCATACTTTATCATTTATCATGATATACGAAAGAGAGTACTTTTTATGACAGACAGAAACGACCATCAATTACACATGATAATATTTACCTGCAGAATCAACTCACACTTATTCATTTACCGTCAGCTATTTCAGTTTCTGAGGACACCATACAAGGACAAACTAATTAATTGATTGATTGATTCACTATTTTCTTAATAGTTTGATACGAACTACATCATTTTGTAAAGTATTTTATATAAAAACAAAAGAACACAAAAATATAGGTAAAGATGTGCGTATGCAATATATTTATGCATCTATTAACTTTTCCTTTACTGCCCTCAAATACACACAGATTCTAATATTCTTAAAAACTTCATTCATATTTCCTCAAAGTAAATTAATAAAATTTCAAGAAATATTTTCGAGAATAATCTACAACTTAATAGAATGAATAAATTTGAAGACATTTTCTTCATTTCATTATATTCAAGCAAAACAATCCTTTATGAATTATTTCATAGACGATTAAAAATACAGAATTTCGTGAACTTTTATTAAAACTAGTAAAGAACATTGGACAACAACACATGAGCATTTGTTCATGACAGAAAAAGACGAATACGCACATGACAATAATAGAAAGAACTGATAGAATATTAGTCTGATCGATTGGGATAAGTGAAAGAAAAGAAGTGTAACTTTTCAAAATATTCTTCTGATTGATAAAAACAATCCAAAAGCTTAATATTACTTTGACGTGGTTGAAAGAAAAACGGTTCCAAACGAAAATAAACCACATTGTATAAAAAAAACTCGGAAGTTATCTGAAAATATGACGGTCAAATTCTAGTGAATCATATTCGAGAAAGAAGTCAGACTTATTATGCGTAATATTTGAAAAGAATATTGTTCGGAGGAAGCAAAGCAATGATGCAGAAAACTTCCGATATACGGAATTTGAAAATCACGAGAAAATTTGAAGAGGAGGAACATCAGAAATATGTGAAAATGCTGTTGTCTCTCGTGTATATATAAAGCCAACGAATTCTATCACTTTTTACGTTTCAAATACACAATATCCATACAACACATAGAAAGTAAGTTTCATATTTATTATAACAAATTATTGTCGTAAAGAGTATTTCATACTGAAGACCGATGCTATCTACTCTGTTTACCAAATCACAGTTCACAAATCGACGTGCTGGAAATGTCGATGAACTTCCACAACCAAGAATTCAGTATGAATACAAAATATTTCGTTATTTTATTTTTTATATTGAATTTGTTATATAGAAAAAATGCAGCTTGGATGCCGTGTTTGGCTGCAGCTTGTATTGGTGGTGTCTTATTCGTCATTGCCGCTGCTATTGTAATTGGGTTGATTCCTCTATATTTACCAACGAAAGATGCTGGTACTGCTACTAATCAAAATAGCAAAGGTATGAACAGATTTATTATTTCTATTTGCGAAGTCTTTTTTTATCATCTTCTCAATAGTGAGATATTTTAATGCATCATTTGCTACCAATATTGATAACGGTGGATCACCACTTCAATTAACCGGACATGACTCATTAAATAAACAAGTAATTTTTTCAAGATTCCTCTGCATGTGAATCTAATTTGAATATTTTCATTTCAGATTAGTGGTTCACTTGACATCAAAAGTACAACAATTAGCGTTCAAGATGCCTATATCGGTACTGCTGTGAGTAAAAAGAAGAAGAAACGTCAAACAAGGTTCGTTTTTTTATGTAACATACTTTGCCAAAAAGTAATGCTTTTGTTTAGTAATGGACTATCATGTGGAAAAGTCCTAGCTGGAAATCAAGCTACTACCAATGGACAAAGTAGCCGGATATTTATTTCATTTCATATTAACTCATGTCCTAAAACTACATGTCAAACTGATGATTGTCTTGAGAAATGTTCAAGTGAAATTAAATCAAAGATTCAAACAGTATTCGGTTCGGGTTCATTATCATTAAATATTCAATTAACAAATGGAACAAGTCTTAACGCACCAGTTCTGTTTTGTTCCTTCAATGAAGTTGTATCAGGTAAGGAAAAAAAATTATATTAGCATATTTAACAAATTTTTATTTCCTATATGGTCTATTCAATACGAGACCTTATAAGGTATGTTGAGGGTTTTAACATATGTTTATTTGCAGTAGCAACAACTTTTACAACCGGGACAGTTGCATCATCTACAACAACAACAACTGGCTCCACCACCACTACTACAACGGATAGTACTACCACCACCACGCATACTACTACCACCACAGATACGACAACAACATCAGACACTACCACAACTACTACCGATACCACTACTACAACGGATACCACCACTACAACGGATACCACTACCACCACCACGGATACTACTACCACCACAGATACGACAACAACATCAGACACTACCACAACTACTACTGATACCACTACTACAACGGATACCACTACCACCACCACGGATACTACTACCACCACAGATACAACTACAACATCAGACACTACTACCACTACTACGGATACCACCACAACGACCACTTAACTGGCAAAACTACTTGCTATACTATCGATAATATATGCACTGCTTATACTAAGATCACAGGTTTTAGTAGTTCTTTTGTTTGTTTTATTATCTATACCTCTTCTACTGTTTTTTTAATCTTCATTCTTTTTCTTCTTCTTCTGAACTTCCGTATCCCGTTTTCTTCACTATGTTTGTCTATCAGATCCATGGATGTAAGTTTCTTGATTGATTAATTGAGTGAGTGAGAAGACGTGAACTGAAAGTCAATTATAGACCGACTCAAAACAATAATTTTCACTTTTATAGATTTTGGGGAAGGTTCTTTAATGTCGTACTAATTTTCATTTTAATTCACACTAACTTTTTATCATTTATCTCCTTTAAATTTATATCTTTATATATGGGTGATTTTACTACGAAAATAAAATTGATAAAAAAACTTGTTAATGCCATTTTTGAGAGACTAAAGACAAATAATCTTATTTTGGAGACAGCTGGAAATGGCAGCAACAAAAACACATTATTTTACAGCATAAATAAAACTATGCGGAAGAAGAACATTTTCAACACAATACTTCCGGAAGGTGAACCTTCAGAGTTCTGCCTCATTCCCATCACCAGGAATTAAAGAGATACACTAATATGCTGGTGGATCACCTCAGAAAAAAACGAATCTCTCTGGAAACAATCGGGAATAAGAAAAGATCTTTTGAGAACCGCCACAGTACCAACCGAGCAGACAAGAATCGTCAAGAACGCGTGAAAACGCTATAAAAATTTTCGCCGTGTTTCTCTACCAATCTCGGTCCCCGATTGTCAGCTAGAAACGTCACAAACAAAAATCCGAGAAAACGCAAAAAAATTTACGAAAATATTTTGCTCTGACTATTCGATAACTTTTTAGAGCTATAATATCTCAGAACAGTTATGGACAATATCCATCTCGGTTTTTTTTGCTGTGTATTTCTACCAATCGGGGACCGCATTTGTCATCCATACTTGACCCATAAATCGACGCGTTTAAGCTCCGCTAATACAGGGTGGCCCAAAAGTCACGACACCGTAACGAAGAAAATTGAATATCTCCCTTATCTTTCGGCCAAAGAAGCTGATTTTTTTATCAGTAATAGAGGAACATCTAAGCTTCATATTCATGTAAATATAGGTGGGACAAACTTGTATTAGATTCCGCTACGGAACTCAACAAAAAAAATTTCATTTCAAAGATAGAAAAAAGGCTTATATTAGGGAAAAGGCAGTTTGATTAGCTTGAAGATAAAAATCAATTCCATTCATGAATAAAACGTGTTGTTTGCATGCTTATTTTCTCTTTATTTTTCTTCCTGTTCTACTAAAACTACGGTTACTATCTTGCAAGATGGTGCACCGCCTCACTATGGTAAAGTTGTGCGAGATTATCTAGACGATACTTTCGTACATTGGATTGGTCGTCGAGGAACTACAGAATGGCCACCACGATCTCCCGACTTAACTCCATGTGATTTCTCTTTATGGGGAATTATAAAAGATCGTGTTTACACTCAAAATCCTCGTAGTGTAAATGATATGAAAGCACTAATCAAGGAAGAGTTTAGATCGGTTAATGATGATATTAAGCTGTGTCAATCGATTTGCCGTTCTGTAGCAAGTCGTTGTCAAATGTGTACTGATACAGAAGGCAAGCAATTTGAACATTTACTTTAAAAAAGATTCATGTTTTCATGACAAACCATCTTTTCTTTGGCATACTGTAT
>CAJNOJ010000759.1:0-25162 GCA_905250025.1 Adineta ricciae | reverse complement strand
CGATTGTTTAATATAAACGCGTTCTAACGCATTTATGAGATGCGTTTGGACGCGGTATAATAGTATTTGCAATGTCAAGCGCGTTTACACGCGTTTATCCTGCGTTTCAGAGTTACATGGGTAGTTCAAGGTAAAAACCAGTATTTAAACCACACATATCACCATCCTTATACAAATAACATGGTCCGAAACTCACATATTTAGTTGTTAAATCGTTATCACAAGCCTCAGCTGGAGTGTTATATGGTAAATAATGTCCCGAATCATCGCCAGCTCTTGCTTCCATACTACTGCCACCCATAACTGTATGATGTACACCTTTAACACTTTTCTTCACAGCAGCAAGTGATACTTGACCTAGAATATTATTACAATTACAGTTGCGATGAGAAGCATTTCTTTCACTAAACTATACCTTCTTCTGTAATTATACTTGATCCAGTGATCATTGTTGTTGTCGTCATCACCGTTGGTGTTAATGCTATTAACGAAGATGAGCGTGTTTTGTTCCTTCTAACAACAACTATCGGGATCAGAATATTCAACATGACTAGTACAACAACTAAAACGAATACTGTGGCACATAGAACTTTTCTCTTTCGATCACTCAAATATCTAACGAAAAAAATATTACAGATTTTCTTCTTAGTGATTACTTTTTATAAAACAATCATACGAAGTGTGTGTTGGTTCGCCCATGTTTTGACCGACTAAACTAGGATCGATCGAAGGAGACTAAAAAACAAGAAGAATGAACATTAAATGTAGTCTAGAATGTTACATTGTGAACTTTGACGACATTGTGCGTAACAACTGTAATTCTATTCGTTTTCATCTTTGCATAAAATCAAGAATGATTCAGAGAATGACAAAGTTAAAGTTTCATGTTTGATATTATTGCACAGGGCATGTTTTTTATTTGACTTGTTGCCAAATAACAATACGTCAGAATCTAGGAGCATGTATACCCACATAAAATAATCAACATCTTGCTTATAAATGATGGATCTATGAATATAGAAATCCGGTTATCGTTGACGTCAGATGAATAGTTTTATTAACTAAATCTGTATGATTCTTGTTCTCTTTCATCGCGTAGAACAAGAGGTTTGTCGAACGGAATGTCTACTATAAAGAAATACTTTCTCAATCTGAATTTATTTGCACTCTCGTCCGATTCTAACGAAACACAAACTGATCAACACCGTCGATGGAACATTATTGGTACTCGCGTCTACCTCATACTTCTCACGTTAACTCTTGTCATTCTCACGCTTATCATATCTTTACTTCGACAAACGACCATCATTATCATCAAGAGTCCGACACGCGAGCAATTCGACCCTCTCCCTGCCGATGCAACGTGTTCCTGTTCACAAATATCGATTCCGTATGGTAAATTTGTTTCGTTGAACGCGAGTTTTCATCAAGTATGTTCGAGTGACTTTGTCAGCGATCGATGGATTAAAGCAATTGACTTTCGAGCACAATCGGAACTTGACTTCCTAAGCGATTTTCGAGCGTATGGCAGTGCTCAATTCCAGATGCTTGCTGTATTCTGTCGTTTGTCGAAGTCAACGATCGAATATAGGAGATCATCTCTTTTTCAAAGTACAATACTAAGTCCACAAGTTCTCAAAAAAGATGATCTTCAGTTTCATGTCAAAGAAGTCGTTAACCAAGTGAAACTCAAAGCGCCAAAACTTTTTCAATCTCAAATTCGATTGATCAACGAAATGGTGACTAACAACCACTTGGTAACGGCATTGATGAGCAATTTCATATACCATTATCAGAGTCCTAAGCTCAATATACTGTATTTAAACTATGATGAAGTGAACGGTAACACTTGTGAATGCGACAATTGGCTCGGCTGTCGTAAAGTACTAGCATGGTTTTTCAAGATTGCTCCAAATTCATATACTCCAACATTTTACTATCCGGTATGGTCGATACCCGGAATTTCTGATGGCTGCTTACCGACATATTCCTTACTTCTCTCAACACTCGAATGTTTTTACGATCAGCTTTGTGTAGACGAAATCATGTCGTATTTTCCAACAAATCAAACATTCAAAGCCATGACCCCTTACATGCAGAGTATCTTCACCTCAGATTCAGATGTGCAAACGATAGTTGCCGGTCTGATGATTGAGCAATGGATGACGAATATGTCCTATGATGAATATTATCAAGAATGTGCACCATCTTCGTGTAATTATTTGCACATATCTCGACGTGGTTTTGTTTACGCTTTAGAAAAAGTGGTTAGTTTATTACCTAGTTTGATATTGATGTTTGAGCTAATTATTTCGCTTGCTATTCGACTGATTTTAAAAATCAAAGATCGAACACCAATACAACGGATGTCTTGTAAGTGGAGATTTAAATTACCACTCTCGGTTGACGCTTTAGCTAGAGAGAAATTCCAGAGAGATAAAATAGTGCGACGTCCGTCTTTTCTAAGATCAAACTAGATTATTTTCTCTTTTGTCTATGTTTAGTCAAAAACCGCTTACGAAGTCTGAAAAACTTCACTGAAAAGATTATGATCGAACTAAATATTTTCAAGCGAGATCGTAGCACTCATCAAGAAGTCCGTTTTCAACGCTATGCAACGCGAATCTATATATGTTTATTGATCGCGATGACAAGCATTTTCACATTTTATACATTCTTGACAAAGTCGCCACAATCGAAAACTGTACACGATCCAACTGAACTTCAGTTTATCTACCTTGAAAAACAATATCCACGATCATTGTCATGTTCGTGCAGTTCGGCGCTTATACCTTATTCCGATATTATAAAAATCCAACCTCAATATCATCAATTATGTACGAGTGATCTGATTTCTGATAGATGGATCAAATACATAGATGACACGCACTCTGCTACTCAGCTGCCTATCGACTACCGCTTTGTCGGCAGCACGTATTTTAAATTATTATCGATAGTTTGTCGATTGGCTAATGAAACGATTACTAATGCACTTGATATATTTCTTCAATCACAGTTCATCAGTTCACAAGTGATATCCGAAGAACTATTTGAAAATCAGATGAACTCGCTGATCGAAGACTGGAAAGCGACAACTCTGAATACGTTCAAAAGCACTATTCAGTTAATACGCCAAAGTATAGATGGAAATCAGTTAATTAGTGCCGATCATAATTTCTCGCCTGTTTTACGGCGCGACTCCAATGGAAATTTATTCGAATGGTCATATCTTCCTGAATGTGATTGCATTTTAAACAGATCTTGTCTTTTTCCGATAACAATTCTATATTTCATAGAAGTTCCCTATGTTGAAGAATTTACGGTTCCAAACATCTTTCGTGGTTGCTATCCAATACATGGATTATTTTCATCAACATTACAGTCATTTTATAATCTTTCAATCATGACAACAATGCACTATATTCTATATAATCAAACGTCATTCGATTTTTCACCTCTCGATCCGAATCTAAGTTCATACACGGAAACAATCGAAACGCTTGTCAATCGAATGATGATCGATGGCTGGCCATCAAATGTTTCCTTTGCTTCTTATTTCAACATCTGTGCACCACATGCTTGTTCTTATCAGTACCAAGGTCGCAGCGATCTCTTCTTTATCATCGCAACCATCATAAGTGTCTTCTCTGGCATATCACTCGGACTGAACATTATCATACAGATTCTTCTTCAGTTGATTTACAAACTTACCACCTTCGGATTGTCTCGTTCGATTCTTCGACAGCTATTCACTTGTGACAATCAAAGTAGAATCATTCGTCGACTTCACATTCTCCTCGTTATTGGCATTCTCACTGGATTCTGTATGTTCTCGGCATTCACTCCTCGTCTTATCACCGTCCAAGTGAACAAACCTTCGTTACCTATCTACAAAAATCTACTCCAGCGATCTTCTTATACTTTGGAATGTTCTTGTTCACAGTTGTCAGTCAAACACAAATCATTTCTCAACATCACACCTATTTTCCATGCGATCTGTTCGAGTGAATTTGTGTCTAATGAATGGATCTCGTATCTGTTTCACAAGAAGTTCTCCGAGGATCAGATACCGGCGAGTGACTTTCTCTATTCAGCTGTTGGTCAATTTCAGTCACTTTCATTGATTTGTCAGCTGTCAAAAGAGACAGTGATGGATGCGATTCTTCAATTAGGAATAAGTGACTTTGTCAATAATCAACTGTTATCATTCGATGCGTTACATAATCGAATAGAAACAATGGTGAAGGAATTCCAATTAACAATGCCTGAGACATTTGTGAATAGCTTTTCGATTGTTCGTGGGATAACGAATGGTAACATGCTGATGTCTGTCTATATGACCAACTGGGTAATGAATATTGATCATGTTTTTGAGTACAGGCACCAGCCACATATCGTACCATTAACTTACGATAAATGCAGTTGTTCATCTTCAGCTACATGTACAAGTTCATCACGAGGAATGTTAACTGGTTGTTATCCACTCGAAGCACTTCTGCAATCAACATTGTCTTGTCTCTATGATCAACAGTGTATTGACCCAACAAGTACTTTTAAAGCAATGAACATGTCTTCTGCACTGTTAACCAGTCGATTTGCATTGAATGAAACCATCGAGTCACTTGTGAATAGTCTGATGGTCGAAAAACTGATGCACACTGTGAGTTATGAAGACTATTTCGAAGCGTGTTCTCCATCATTGTGTGTGTATTCATATGTTGATGAGCGAAATATGATCAATGCAGTGACGACACTGACTGGTCTGTTTGGTGGTGTGGCTGTGATCTGTCAATTGGTTGCAATGTTCATAGTGAAGCGAATGTGTAAAACAAGTTAAATAATTATTGATTCGATGCTTCTCCGAATTTATGTGTAGCTTATTGTAGACTTTCTGTTTTTGAATATGAATAAATGAGTAGCAATACATACCGCCAAACTAATGATAAAGATGTTTCTATAATGTTGAGGCAAAAAAACCGATTTGATGGGAATTTATTAAATAAAATATGTTTAGGTATGTGGAAAATAGCGGAAAACGTTATAGATTTCGCAAAATTGCGAAACCTTTGTCAACTTCAGCCTGTGTGTCTTTTAAAAGTTGAATAAAGTCTTGTCTTGAATGGTCATCATCGGATAAGATTTGAGCCGTCACTTCAATTTTTGGATAATTCTGGCTCAATGTTGTGAGTACACCGCGCATTTCTACCAAAGTACTTTTAAGATGATTTAGTTCAGCTTCATGTTGAGCGACATGTGCCATCACTGCCGGTGCTGCAGTAGCAACAGTCACTGATCCCGCGACAACCAAGTACGCCTTCATTCCTGTTGTAAAGCCCACACTTGTGAATCGAGCTACTGCAGCACCGATTCCTATAGAACAACCACTAATAAGCGCAAAAAGACCAAGAATATTTCTCAATCGTTTAAGTGCTTGTTGATCTTTAAGTTTTTCTTGAAGAATTGGATTGATTTTCATAAATTTCTCCAATAATGCTCCGACAGTCGAGCACATGTCTCGTATCATCTGGATATCGATCGATGCCATTAATTCAGTTGATGTTCGAGCTCGAGCAGCTAGTATCAGCGCTCTTGTGAGAAATCGTTGACTTGTCGTTAGTAGTTCGTGATATTCAAGGAATGCATTATATATTTGGTTCTGTTCCTCCGCGCTGAACTCTGACATTAGCGGTTTTAATGCATCTTGAAATTCGCCAAGAACTTCAGCCGCTGTTCGTGTGATATCTCGCATTCCAGTGCCAACTGCGTGAACAGTATTTCGAAAATCTGGTGATGAATTTCTCGGCTCATCGTCAGCTGTAGCCGTTACTTCTCTTCGTCGTGTGCGCGTAATCGTTGCCATCCTAATTTATGCTGGAAGAAACGTTCATTGTAGTCAAACAGCACTGGGAAAATTCCCGAAGTAAAAAAAAGAAAATCTACCAATCGTTCTAGTCTAATATGTTCATTATGTCGACAGCAATAACTATGTGTAGCAAGGAAAAAAAACGTGAATTCTTCTTTATTACATCTGAAATCGAGATAATGATTGAACAATATTTTCTTTCAAGTACCAATCGTTAAAAACTAACTCCATTTCGTTCACTGTCATTGTTCCAAAATTGTAATTCCTATAATCTTCAAGTACTTTAAGAAATTCTTCTTTGGAGACAAATGGTTTCCGAAACCGAACAGCAGTGGCATGTGCTGCTTGCATTAGATACCGTTTATCAATATCCTGTTGTAACGAAGAAGCTTTAAATGCTGATTTGAGTTTATTGCGAACTTCATTAAATGAATTCTGTTGTGGAAACCCTTGAATCATAATACATGAGGACGAAGCTGTAATACCTTGAAACTTAATCTCTAATTTTCCGTCTATTGAGAGGTTCTCACGGATGAGATCAGCATAATCTTGAATTGAAATTTGATCTAATTGAAATCCGTCATGACATGAAATAATTGGTAGAACAGTGATATGAATATCAGATGAGGGATAGTAGTACTGATCGGGTTCGATTCGGCGCAAAGCAGCAAGAAACTTTTGAATTTCATCTTTGATTTGTTCATTCGGTTTGATGATCAGCGTTATACCAAACCTTTTATCATCTAGTGAATCGATCATACCATCCGTCTCATACTGGTCAGATTGTATTTTGTCAATTGCACTCGTATATAGCTGGTTGTAGATATTGGTTAATTCTGCTGACATTTGTGATTCAATTATCAGTAACGTAAAACGTACGAGAAGTGAAATATAAAAGAAAAAGGGTTATTTACACGAACCACGTGGAAGAAAAGGAAAGGAAAGGAGAGAAGAAAAGATATTCTTTCTTTTACCACGAAGTCGGAAGGCCATTGAATCATGTTGTGTGTGTATTCGAATATTATGTGTCGGTGTAAAGCGTTTCAAATTTAACTATCTGGTACACGTTGGTAGTTTGATATAGCTATATAACGAGATCATTCAATACAACACATACACAGAGCGAAATAGATTTGTTCACTTCGGTAATTATTACAGAATCATTCGTATAATGATAATTATTTAAACAGAAAGACTATGTGCTAGGTCTCACGTACATTCCGCATAATCGCTGATGATTTCTTCTTTTCATCTATTCCGATTCTTTGTGTTACGCAGAAACACAAAACGCATAATGAGACCGAAAATACTTTCCAATTAGCGGACGTTGCGGGCAGAAATTAGTGTGAGATAAACAACGATTATCTGTAGATTAAAAAGTATATTTTATGACACAGAAGTTGTCCTTGAAATCAAGAAATGTCCTCCATTGACGACACGATCAACCAAATAAATGCTGCAATAGTATCAATTGTTATCGCTGTATCATTTATCAATTTGACTCTCGGTACAATTGGCCTAGTATTTAATGTAATAATCTTCACCAGACCATCGCTTCGCAATGAACCATGTTCACTCTATTTTTTCTCGTCGACATGCTTCAATTTATTTGTCATATTGGTCATCGTACCGATACGCATTGCTTCCGAAGGATTTAATACGGATATCACAAGTTACAATATCGGAATTTGTAAGCTTGAATTCTTTGTCTTTTACGTCGTACGAACAATACCTTGCTGGTTAATTGTCTTGGCGTGTGTTGATCGTTATTTGAAATCATCGACAAAAGTACACATCCGCCGATTGAGTTCATTAAGAACAGCGAAGATAGCTATTTATTTTATTGTCAGTGTGCTCATTATTCTTCATATTCACATGCCGATCTACTATGAAATTACGCGTACATTTGATGGATACGGGAATCTCATACCTGCATGCTATGGTCAAACAGGGTTCTATCGTAAGTTCATTGCCTTTTGGAGTATGGCGTCTTATTCACTTTGCCCATCTCTCCTAATGATTCTTTTCGGCATGTTAACAGTTAGAAATGTTCATCTATCTGGGAGGATACGTTCAGAAGTCACATCTCGACGCATAGACCGTCAACTCGCATGTATGTTGACTGCTCAAGTACTTGCCATCGTTTTTTCGACCTTACCATTCTCTGTATATCGACTGTACGCGTCATTTACTGCGAGCTTACCAAAAGATGCCACTCGACTCGCTTGGGAAAATTTGGCTTTCAAAAGTGCAAGTGTACTGACATATTTTGCTCACTCGACAAGCTTTTATTTGTACACACTGGCAGGTACAATCTTTCGTAAAGAACTCGTTAAAATCGTTCGGCGGCATTTGTGGAAGAGAAACGAAATACATCGCACGTTGAATTTACATGGTCAACAACAATCTGAAAAAGTTCAGAAAGTGATTAAGAAACACGAAGCTACTTCAAAAGATAGATATGGATGCATTGCCAAGAACCGAACTGAACTATAAAAGTATCATGATTTCATTAGTTTTTTGCTAGAGAAAATAAATGAACTACGCAAAAAAATGCAGTACTATGCATACAAAAGGACAATGATCATTGAAACTTCTTCATTAAAGTACAGTTGATAGTCAATTTGTGTTAAACTCAATAGTATTAACGAGAAAAAGTCTATATTGACGCTTCAGGATTCAGAGATCGCCATTAGTTCAAGATATACGTTGTTCACCTAGAGATGACGCTATCTAAATTCTTTGACAACAGATCTTAACATAGGTAGTGTATAAATTTCAAAGCATAAACGTTCGACTCTACAAAATTAGAGTAACTGGGAATGTAATTAAGCTTTCTGCAAATACTGGCGGTTCGGTGGAATAAAATGCATAGATGATAATATAATTTATATCGTAAGAATTCCCTGAATTTTCCTAGAAAAACTCCGAATGGGCAATGAAACGTGAACAGATAATGTTCAAGAGAGCATGATTCAACCAAAATCAGCGTTGACATTCGTGATATTTTGACTTGCGCAAGTGATACTATGTTTTTCTATGCTCAATCAACAAATAGCACGTGCTTGTGCGATTATTTAGTCGCCTATGCTAATTTACAAAAGAAGAAGTAACGCTTTAAAAGTTCTTTTATTTTGCCATACAGAAAACCGTTGGTGTCATTTGCATACATTTTTTGGGATAATCAGTTCACACTGTACTGCGACTACAGTCACATGCTAACTCAGGATGACTTTCATTTGGTTGTTTGTCTTTCTAGTAATTCGTTCGACGAAAGGTACGTAGCTCATGATCTTTTTAATCGCGACACACTCTTAACAGCTGATCTTCCTATCGAATAAGTGAACAAGTTGCTGAGTGGTTATTGATCAACACACTTTCTGGTTCAGGTCAAGAAAAAATGATAGTTTTATATACGATCGCCTACTCAGAAAATAATGATAAAACTCAATTGATATTTAGGTGTTTCTTACAACCAACCCAAATTTTGTCCATTGGTATCATGGCAATCTGACGCAATTACGTTGGCCAATATCAGCACTATTGGAAATCATTCTATTGGCATATTTATCGACAAAAATAATATAGTATATGTAGCTACTAGACGTCTCCATACGATTCTAATATGGCCTGAAGGAAATATCAATCCAACTAATATCACAATTGATAATTCTACCTTTCCATTCGGTCTTTTTGTTTCAACTACAGGGGATATATATATCGACAATGGCCAGGCTAAAAAACGAGTCGAAAAATGGACGATGAATGCAACGACGGGAGAACCTGTCACTGACGTCCCAAGCGCCTGTATAGGGCTCTTTGTTGATTCCAACAATACTCTTTACTGTTCACTTTACTATCTAAATCAAGTTCTTAAGAAATCGCTGGACAATAGCGCAAATATAGTGATTTTAGGCAATGGTTCTAATGGTTCAGAACCAGATATGTTCAATCATCCATACGGAATTTTCGTTGATACGAATTTTGCTTTATATGTTGCGGATAGTTACAATCATAGAATCCAATTATTCGAAGCGGAAAAAACTGAAGGAATCACACTCGTTGGATCCGGTGGAAAACAAAATGTATCACTCTCTTTCCCAACTCATGTTGTGCTAGATGCCAATCGATATCTATTTATTGCCGATTTTGGAAATCATCGTATTATTAGAGTTGGAGCCAATAGTTTTCAATGTCTCGTAGGATGTTCAAATTCACCAGGTTCAGCCTCAAACCAATTATTTCACCCAGTAAGCCTCAGTTTTGACAGTTATGGAAACATGTTTGTCATGGATTGGACAAATAATAGAATTCAGAAATTTCGTTTGGCAACTAATTCTTGCAGTAAGTCTTCAAAATATTTTCTTTTTTCTTCTAATAAAGAACGAGACATATTCCCTGTAGATGTGTCCTACCATCAACCAGACTTTTGTCCGACGGCTTCGTGGAAGCCAAACGCGATAACAGTTGCAAACGCTAGTTCAATTGGTCACCAGCTCTATAGTATATTTATTGATATTGACAACAATATGTATGTGACAACGGGTTCCCGTAATGAAGTTCAAGTTTGGTTAGCGAGACAAAGCAGTTCAAACGAAGTTCTTTCTCTCAATATATCGCATCCAACCAGCATTTTTGTTTCTATTACTGGTGACATTTATGTTAGCAGTGGCCTAACACAACAGGTAGAACAATGGAGATTAAACTCGACAAATCGGATTTCTGCCATGAACTTCAATACAGATTGTTTTGGTCTTTTCGTAGACATTGACGACAACATATATTGTTCACAACAAGCTCCACATCAAGTGGTTAAGAAGTCACTAAGTAAATTTACAGATAACTATACGATTGTTGCCGGTAACGGTTCTTCGGGTTCATCGGCAAATACGCTTTTCAGTCCGCACGGAATCTTTGTCGATATGTACTTAAATCTTTACGTAGCAGATTTCATCAACAATAGAATTCAGCTATTTGAATCGGGGTGTTTTGATGGAAAAACTGTAGCGGGAAATTCATCTGTCGAGAAGACAATTACACTCAAAAGTCCAACAGGAGTTGTACTTGATAAGAACGGATATCTATTTATCGTTGATCAACAACATAATCGAATAGTTGGATCAGGACCGAATGGCTTCCGTTGTTTAGTTGGTTGTAGTGGTAGTGGCGGCTCTGCAGCTGATGCATTATATTCACCATACGATCTCCGCTTTGACAGTCATGGAAATATGGTTATAGTAGACAGGAACAATGGACGAATTCAAAAATTCTTTCTTGAAAAACATTCCTGTGGTAAGAGAAAAAACAAATTCAGCAGAATATACATTTATTTGTGTTGTTTAGTTTCGTCCTATAATCAACCGAAATTCTGTTCATCTGCAACATGGGATCCCAATGGCACTACTTTTGCTTCGCAGGAAGTAGTTAGCAACGAAACTTATGCAGTGTTTGTTGATACTAGTAATACAATTCATACAACTGATCATAACTCGCACAGTATTCGTATGTGGCTACAGGGTAATGACGATGCGACAGAGACTATCACCATTAATTCATCCAATCCACGAAGTATATTCGTGACAGTTAATGGTGATATTTATGTCGATAATGGTCAAAACAAACGAGTAGACAAATATTCGGTGCATAGAAGAAATGGTATGCCAGCTATGAGCGTTAATGTGGAAGACAGATGCTTTGGTATTTTCGTCGATACTAATAATATGCTTTATTGTTCTATCAGAGACTATCATCAGGTCGCTAAAAGATCTCTCTATGACGACGCAACTAGATCAGTGGCTGCTGGAAGTGAGGAAAAAGTTTCTGGGTCATCTCTTCAATTGCTAAATAAGCCTAACGGAATTTTTGTGACAGCTAACTTCGATTTGTACGTAGCTGATGCGGGTAATGATCGAATTATGAAGTTTTCGGTGGGGTACAAAGATGGACAGGCAAAAGCAGGAAATGATGAAACCAATAAACTCAACTATCCAACTGGAATCATACTTGATTTTGATGAAAATCTATTCATTCTTGACAGCAACAACGGGCGTATTGTTACGTCAGGAAACAGTGGCTTTCGCTGTTTAGCAGGCTGCAAAGGAAGCGCCTCGACATCAAATCAATTGAAGGATCCACGTAGTCTTAGTTTCGACAGTTTCGGTAATATTTACGTTGCTGACAAAGGCTATAGTCGAATTCGGAGATATCTTTTTGAAAAACGCTCTTGTGGTGAGTAATGAGCACCATTAGAGTTCGCATATATTTCGCACCTTGAAACTTCCTTTCTTTTAGATATATCTGACATGATAACCACCGCAAATTCTGACAATATCGGTAGATGTATTTGATTTAATTTGATTTTGACTGTATATGCTTTTAGATTTGGCTTCAACCTTTCCATCTGAAACGATCGCAGCACCTCAAACAACTATAAGCAAGCTTTCTGAAATAGTTCCTCTCGACTATATTTTCTTCTTCACTACTCAGGTAAGATTCGGTCACAACACGTATTCACACCAACTTGTGATAGTCCCGCACACATCGGATCTACATGCAATTTACCCAATTCCCCATGTGACCTGTTAAAACCATGTCAAAACAACGGCACATGTACAAACGATGAAACAACACTGAAAGGATATTTTTGCTCATGTTTCGATTACTTTAATGGTACCGAATGCCAATATGATCATCGATTATGCCGGTCAGATACATGTTGGAACAACGGTAAACTGACTTTCATTTCATGCGAAAGTTAGTCTCTATATATTTCTTTCGTAGGTACCTGTACAACAATACAAAATAAAACATTTCAATGCGTATGTCTAGATGGTTGGCAAGGAGCGCATTGTGAAAGAAAAACCAATTACTGTGAGAATGTGACTTGCTCAAATAACGGTGTATGTCGAACATTATTATTGAATTACACGTGCGAGTGTGTCAGTGAAAGTTATTCCGGTCGACATTGCGAAATTATCTCAACGAAGATAGTCATTATAAAAGTTGTTTCGAAATCGTTCGCTTATGTAGCAATCCTGGCAATGATAGTTGTCGCTGTATTCATTGTTGTCATGGATATTTTAAAATATGGCTTTGGAATTGATCCAGTTGCTGAAGAGCGAAGAAAACTTCGACGAGAAAAACAACTGAAAAAACGTAAACCTGTTGTTCAACAATTTGTATATGTCAATGCATCGTCATCGTCAAGTAACGATCGAGCTGCAATGGAGGCAGAAACAGCTGTTTGAAGAAACAATATTTTAGCATTATATTTGACATGGAAAAAGAAATTTAAACATCTTCAGGATGAGGACATGAGTGAAAGTGTTTGTAACTACTGAATAATAGGCCAGGGTGAATGTGATAGCCGAATGAAAGTGTACAACATACCTGTTGTGATTGGCAGAAGACACACTTTCAAGAGAAAGATTTTGTTGTTCATATAGATGCTTTTTGGATTCAAAACAATATTTCAATCGGTTTATTTTTCGTTTGTGTCTTTATCGTGATCATCAGTGATTTGATAAAATTTTCGACATATTCCACAACAATTTCCATGCATATTTCGTAATGTATCTTTCATTCTATTGGCAGTACGCTTCTGAACTTTTACTTTATCTTTACAAAATTGAACGAAATAATCCTTTTGATTTGACAATTGTGTATTTCTCTCCATATTGAACAACTGCACACTGATGTAACACTTCGCGTTTCGTAATGAATTCATCATCGCTAAATCAAACGGTGTGTGACCATTGAAATCTTCAATCATGATTGATTTCTCATCCATATTTTCTAATAATAATGATACACATTTGACATGACCATATTCACAAGCGAAATGCAAACACGTGTTTGACGATCGACGATAGCATAAGAATTTCTTAAATTTAATTTCATACTCCGACGTTTGATCAATAAATTCAAACATTCAATACTATTTTCCATACAGGTCCAATGCAATGGCGTATGCCCATATTTATCAATGATATTCACACCGATTTGACAACTATTATCAAATTCATTTAATATATATGATAACAATTTGTCATAACCGCGTAGAGCACAAATATATAATAAACTAATTCCATTATCATCGATGATTGTATTGATGTCTACCTGATCCTTTTGAAGATTGGATAATAATTCTTTAATATTTGTTTCGTTACTATAACATTAGTTTAATCACTCATTTGCGCGATGTTCTTCTTCGTTATCAGCCAAGTCTGATGCCATTCACTGAAACACCAAAGTAGTTTGATCATGCACTTTACGGAGAGAAGAAAAACAAGTAGTCTCCTTGATTTCCATTTGTCAATGATAGATCAACGAACGCTTTTTTTGTCAGTTCTGTGCAGATAGTATCGCATACGCGCATGGTAGGAAAAAACCGTCAACGGATTTGCTGGTCATGCCGTAAGCAAGCAGAGGCAGATAAGAATATTGTCTTTGCCTATTGTCAAGCTTTTCGGAGAGGCCAGAGCGTATTTCCTCAAGGTCATGAAGAACAGAAGTAAAATACCGGGAAGAAACTCTGATCGAATGATTGTATATGTCTGTTGTTTGTAAAAGTAATTTTTTGTTGCGAGCGGATGGCAATTTCAACGTGCTACAATAACTTGTTTACCCTATATAACTGTTTCTGTACTGAATATCTGTCAGTGTCAAACTCGCTGTCGAACACAAGTGTAATGCAAGACTGCTAGTTTCCAGCAATCAAATGCTAGCTGTCAATTGTTTGATAGTTGAGTTACTCAAAACCATACGTGAGGGTGTGTCCATATCAGATTGGAATCGTATGATCTTATCTCCAGTGAGATTTCAAACAAAAACCAGTCATGATTTCGAGATCCAGAAATCAACTCGTTTATCCAAAGAAAATCAAACTATAAGTGTCATTCATCTTTTCTTATCCCAAATAATATACTTATTTTTACAGAATAAAGTTCAACTACAACAACAGCCTATGGTAAGTAACACATGACAGTTACTACTTTCTTTATAATTTTGAAATTATGACGCTATAGTAATTCGGAAGAATCGATGTTTTACGTCACTGTTTCCGAACATCGAACAACATGAATCAGTGTTTGTCAAAAACAATGCGATTGAAGGCATATTTTTTCGACTTAGATAAACATTCAAACGCACTCTTTCGCTTCAGAATATGTGAGGACTGACCGTTCGCTATTTAGATCATTTAATGAATTTTGTTAAATATGATTTGAACTATCGAGATATAAAATCTAACTTAGAATGCAGTCATGGGACATTTCTTTCAAATGTCTTTTACGCAGCACTTCCGTATCAAAGAGACGTATGCACTCCAGATAATCAGGAGTTCGCAACTATGTTGATACTGTAGCACTCATCAGGTTTTAGTACATGCAGAAACGAATAAAGAAAAAATCAATAGATCATTTTCTGGGTTATGCATAATGTATTTTACCGATCTTGTGTGAAGAAGCATAACATCTTTAAAGAACGCCGAAGACTTCGAATGTGCTCATTAAATCTTATAATCACTTTAATCTTTATCATTTTGTTCTTCATAGTACCCTGCATCGTATATTTCAATTACACCACTTATGCAACTGCCATTAATCCGCAAGCATTAGCAGTTCATGATCGAAACAATGACTCAGTACTCGATATCATACTGATACAAACACTCTCAACATCTTTCTCCACCGAGGAAACAAAACATACACTCTACGTGTCAACTATTCAACTGATACCTTTCCAACCGCAGTAGAAATCGTTGATCTCAATTCTGATGCAAGATCTGATATAGTCCCGGTAAACACAGATACAGACTTTGTGAATATTTATCTCAATATAGGTAACACTACATTCTTTTCTCACATGAACTACTCACTTGGTGTCGCCCCAAATGCAATGGCAGTTACTGCTATTAATTCCGATTCCAGATTCGATTTACTCACAGTCAACTATCGTAGTAACATTGTCAGTGTTTTCTTCATCTGTTAATTATTCAGTCGGTAGTAATCTAGTGGGCATTGAAATTAGGAATTCGGATGCCGATAATTATCTTGACATAGTCATTGTAAACAACTGGCTTAACGCTGTTTGTTTTCTTCACAATATGGGAGATGGAACATTCTATTCTCAAGTATCTTATCTAACTGGTAGTTCTCCATAATCAGTAGTAATTGCTGATTTGAATCTGGATGGCATGTCTGATATAGTTACAACCAATCCTTATAGTGACGCAATGTCGGTATTTTCTTTCATTGCTAGCATCCTAATTTCTAACAATGGACTACCTATTTACTGAAAAGTTGATTATTTGGTGAACATATTTGCATGACTGATAACGAACTTTGTTATCTTTCTGTCCATATTTTACGGAAATCCTACAGGAAATGTTGATTTATTCAATATTGAACACCTAACACGGCATTGTATTTGTTCTATGTACTGCTCTTTATTCGACGTTCTTTTATGTGTGCTACTTTATATTTCAATGAAATACAAATTGCAGTAGAAGATCTCACTGGTTTCAAAGCAGCAACTAATGCATTGCAGGTGAATAAGAAAAAGAATTAAAACTCAGATCAAAATATTCTTTTTACTGAATAAAATATTATAGAATGAATGTTTTTCATTGAAGAGTAATTTAATAATAATAAAACATTTCTGTCGAGTATATTTTTTGCTTATTTAAATCAAAGTAGATGTGTAAATGCACATCATGTGTATTAAGGCCAGATAAACTGAACATTTTTTGTTTCACTTTTTAAAACACTCATGAACTAACGGATAGAAAAAGCTACTGTTGTATGACAGCGATGCTTTTAAAGATGATTCTACGCTTGAAAGACTAAAATATTCTAATTAGTATATGTGTGCATATCAAAGTCATTGGAAAACCATATTCACTGATTATTTACAGTGCAGGAGCAAGAAGTTTAGCAATGACTTCATCACGTTGACATCTAATTGAAAGGAAAAACCGATTCTGAAATATAAAAGAAGAATGAGGAATAGTTAAACATACCCTTGAATAAATTCTTCTTTGCTTATTTTCTTATCATGGTTTATGTCAAGTTTCTTGATTATTTCTTTCGCACGTTTNTACTGGTGATAAATTCACAATAAAAAGGACCTTTTATATCCTCACGTTTGTTTTACAAAGACAATAAGCTATTTTGTTTGCGAGAGTTAATAAATAGTGGAAGAGAAAAAGTTGTACCGTTTCATCGTACGTGAAGTTGCTAGATCGATTCGCCTCATTAATAGCACACGAAGACAGCATATATGTCTTCCACAGTCGGGAGTGAAGTGAGTGGGCACGACGAACGCTACTTGTTTTACATATCGAAGTAAATGTTTTCTGATCAAGTTGACCTGTCGGACACATTTCAATAAATCCCTAAGCAATCGCATAACAATTCTAAATACTTCTTATTTAACGAATATACTTCATAACACATTTTGATCTCCGTGAGACGAAAACGAAAGCTATAATAAGAATTGAGTATCAAAGCTCTTTTACCTTTGTCACTCAGTTTCGAATTTGTTCAAAGTATAGCCAATTCTAATGTAAAGTTTTGGAAAGACACATTTTCAATTTCAAAACATAGAGATAAATAAACGAACCTTTCGGTGTCAATTCCTTGAATTTTCGTTGTTTATGAGTTGGTGTTGCCTCCATCTTTCACTATTACTTTATCGTTTGTGTGTAGAAAGGTTGTAAGAAAAAGAGTAAACGATATTCTTCAATAAGCAATTTATCAACAAAACCATGTGACAAGTCGTACGAAAGAAAAGTGTAATAGATTGAGATCAGACGTAATCTACCGACACCCTTACGAAAGAGTAAATTATGAAAATCAGATCATATCAGACAATTAATGACAAACAAAAAATACCATATTCGAAATTACATAGGCGTGATAACTCTAATAATTATTTTACTACTTATCAGTAAAGATCTAATATAATGGTATCAGTGTGAAGCTAGCACGAAGAAACTGTGTGTAAGCTAAAAACTTTTTTCCAAAGTTTGTCCGGTGAATAAAAATACCACCATTCGATGCAGAATTAAATTCTGAATCGAATGGACTAGGTTATATGAACCGGACAAACTTTGGAAAAAAGTTTTTAGCTTACACACAGTTTCTTCGTGCTAGCTTCACACTGATATAATTATAATTCTACACCAATACACTCTGTCATTCACTTCTGATTGTTATGGTAGTTCATCTTAGAATTGAGTTTTGTATTGATGCATTCATTTTTAATAAGTGTTGCTTTACTAAAGTCAATAAGAAGAGACCAATAAAATTTCAAGGGAAATCTTATTTATTTGAGGACAAATATGAGCAAATTACAACGGTGTTTTTTTCTCTATGAAGAAATGCACGTTGTACGGAAATCAACATTATCATTTATCAAAAGCTTTTTCTAACTATGATTTTATGAACATACACGTTAGATTCGTATTTATCAGTAGTCAATATTCTTTCCATTTATTCTGTATTTCCTAAACACATAAAGTATTTTGTCACCTGCGCAACATTTTTATCTGCTAATAAATTTATACATCCCTTATGAGATAAAATTCTCAATTGTGACGATAGAGACTCGGCTACAACGATCCATACTATGTTATATTTCTGAATAATGAAAGTAGCCACTAAAAGATCGACAAGTAGAATCAAACGATTACGTAACTATGTTCTAAAACTAAACATCTATGGTGATGAAAGTGATTCGACACTCATTGATCAATTATTGTCGACACGAATATTCCTCATTCTATTATTCATACTTCTGATTCTTATTATAGTTTATATCATTCTTAGTGTTCAAACTCATTCGGTGACTATTCAGTCTCCCTCGGAATCCACTTTCACACAACTGTCTCAACAGTATCCAAGCACACTCTCATGCCCATGTTCACACACATCTGTTCGACATGATCGGTTTCTCTCACTCAATCCTCAGTATCATCCCATTTGTACAAGTCTATTAATTAATCAATCATTTATTTCATTATTATCTTCTGCGAATGTGAGTGAATATCCCAGCGAAGATTATCGAAAAATGGCAACATCTCATTTTCAAATTCTTGCTTTACTTTGTCGAACAGTTCGACAAATGATTGATGATTCTTTCAGTGAATTCCTCTTACAGCATTACACTACTTCAGAAGTTGTCTCAAATGAAACATTCAATGTTCAGATGAATCATCTTGTAGAACAATTGAAAACAACAAATATTGCCAATATAAAATATACAAGAGATTTTCTGTGGTTGAACGTGTTCTACAATGCAATTTATTCGGGATTGAAGACAAACTTTTACGTTAAAGGCTCGGATGGTCACCGTATAACCTACACTTCGCGTTCTTATTCTTTTTCGAACGCGATCTGTAGTTGTCATCGAGCTGCTGATTGCATTACACAAGCTACAATCACAAAGTTAGAATCATCTAATGCGACTATAAATACAACGAAGGCTGTGCAGAATGGAGCGAGTCCCTTTATCATATCTGGTCTAAAAGTCGGCTGTCTGCCATACAACTCATTACTTCAATCGACTCTTGAATGTTTCTTCAATCAATCATACATCGATCGAATTCAAGAATACCTCCCTGCATTAGCCTTCGCCTCTCCGCTCTNATCGAAGTAAATGTTTTCTGATCAAGTTGACCTGTCGGACACATTTCAATAAATCCCTAAGCAATCGCATAACAATCCTAAATACTTCTTATTTAACAAATATACTTCATAACACAGTTTGATCTCTGTGAGGCGAAAACGAAAGCTATAATAAGAATTGAGTATCAAAGCTCTTTTACCTTTGTCACTCAGTTTCGAATTTGTTCGAAGTATAGCCAATTCTAATGTAAAGTTTTGCAAAGACACATTTTTAGTTTCAAAACATAGAGATAAATAAACGAACCTTTCGGCGTCAATTCCTTGAATTTTCGTTGTTTATGATTTGGTGTTGTCTCCATCTTTCACGATTACTTTATCGTTTGTATGGAGAAAAATCGTAAGAAAAAGAGTAAACGACATGCTTCATTAAGCAATTCATCAACAAAGCCATGTGACGAGTCGTACGAAAGAAAAATGTAATAAATTGAGATCAGACGTAATCTACTGACATCCTTACGAAAGAGTAAATTATGAAAGTCAGATCATTTCAGATAATCAATGGCAAACAAAAAATACGATATTCGGAATTACATAGACGTGATAACTCTAATAATTATTTTACTATTTATAAGTAGACATATATGATGCGAAGGGTGAGTGACTAAATTAGAAATACTACTTTCAAACATAGTGTTCTAGTTTTAATGCAACAGTCTAGAAAAGGTCATTCGAATATTCGCGGCATACTTGTACTGACTAAAAGCCATATGGGGTAGTTTTCGTATGAAACTAATAATTCTACACCAATACACTCTGTCATTCATTTCTGATTGTTATGGTGGTTCAACTTAGAATTTAGTTTTTTATCGATGCATTCATTTGTCGTAAGTGTTGCTTTACCGAAATCGATAAGAAGAGACCAATAAAATTTCCAGGGAAATCTCATTTATTTGAGGACAAATATGTGCAAATTAGAACGGTGTTTTTATCTCTATGAAGAAATGCACGCTGTGCGGAGATCAACATTAGCATTTATCAAAAGCTTTTTCTAACTATGATTTTATGAGCATACACGTTAGATTTGTATTTATCAGTAGTCAATATTCTTTCCATTTATTCTGTATATCCTAATTAAATTAAGTATTTTGTCACCTGCGCAACACTTTTACCTGCTAATAAATTTACACATCCCTTATGAAAATAATTTCTCAATTGTGACGATAGAGACTCGGCTACAACAATCCACTATGTTATATTTCTGAATAATGAAAGTAATCACTAAAAGCTTGACAAGTAGAATCAAACGATTACGCAACTATGTTCTGAAACTAAACATCTATGGTGATGAAAATGATTCGACACTCATTGATCAATTATTTTCGACACGAATATTTCTCCTTCTATTATTCATACTTCTGCTTCTTATTATAGTTTATATCATTCTTAGTGTTCAAACTCATTCGGTGACTATTCAGTCTCCCTCAGAATCCACATTCACGCAACTGTTTCAACAGTATCCAAGCACACTCTCATGCCCATGTTCACACACATCTGTTCGACATGATCGGTTCCTCTCGCTCAATCCTCAGTATCATCCCATTTGTACAAGTCGATTAGTTAATCAATCATTTATTTCATTATTATCTTCTGCGAATGTGAGTGAGCATTACGACAATAATTATCGGACAATGGCAACATCTCATTTTCAAATTCTTGCTTTACTTTGTCAGACAGTTCGACAAATGATTGATGATTCTTCCAGTGAATTCTTCTCACAGCATTTCACTACTTCAGAAGTTGTCTCAAATGAAACATTCAATGCTCAGATGAATCATCTTGTAGAACAATTGAAAACAACAAATATTGCCAATATAAAACATACAAGAGATTTTCTGTGGTTGAACGTGTTCTACAATGGAATTTATTCGGGATTGAAAACAAACTTTCGAATTGAACACTCGTATCGTCGTCGTGCAGTCTACACTGTGCATTATTATTCTTCTTTAAACGGGACCTGTGATTGTCGTCGATCTATTGATTGCACTACACAAGCTGCAATCACAAAGTTAGTACCGTCTAATGCAACTGTAAATGCAACGATGCCTGTGCATAATGGAATCAGACTCTTTAACATATCTGGTCTAAAAGTTGGTTGTCTGCCATACAACTCATTACTTCAATCGACTCTTCAATGTTTCTTCAGTCAGTCGTGCATTGATCAAATTCAAGAGTACCTCCCTGCATTAGCCTTCGTCTCTCCGCTCTCTGCTCACTCTCGTTTCCAACAAAATGCAACGGTCAAACATCTTCTCGATCAACTCTTGATCGAATCATGGAATCAAATCAACAATTTCACTGCTTATTTTCAAAGTTGTTCTCCTCACTCATGCACATATTCATATGATCGACGATTCAATATTCTTTATGTCATTATCAAACTCATTGGCATTTTTGGTGGCTTGAAGATGGTGTTGAAGTTCTCTTCTCCACTCATTGTCAAACTTATTCGATGTGTTCAAACGTGTCGATGCATTTGTAAGATAGTGGACAAAAATGAAATACCTATTCAACAAAGTGAGCTATTTCTTTTCATACCAATATTCATTTTTTATTTTACACGAAATAGATACAAAGCATCATCTGGCATCTCTTGTGCGGAAAATAAAAACAAAACTGAAGACACTGAATCTGTTTCCAGTGTTATCTGATGAAACAGATGGATTGTATTCGACACGACTCTACATCATCTCATATATCATTGGAATCATCGTGTTAGTCTTCTATACTTCGATATCAGTTCAGATGCGAAGTATCACTGTACATGAGCCAAGTTTAACCGAATATGAAGGATTGTATGGTAAATATGGCAGAACATTGATCTGTCCATGTCGTCATCTGTCTGTGTCTTATTCTTGGATTATTCATCTCGAAGTCGAATATCATCAAGTATGCTCGAGCGAGTTTATCGACGACAATGCTTGGTTGTCATATTTTAATGCGAATATTCGTTCCTTCTTTGTGTTGGATTTTCGATTTGAAGGTTCAAGGTTATTTCAAATACTTCAGACATTATGTGGATTATCGAATGAAACAGTGAGAAATCAACTGCGTGTGTTTAGTGAAACGCAATTCATCAATGCACATGTTGTGTCAAGAGATACATTCCATATTCAAACATCCATTCTAATCGATCAATTGCAACAACAGGTAATAAAACTTTCATAATATTGCATATTATTCAGAGATAAAAGAAACGATCCTATGAAAGAGGATGCCTAACAGTGGAAGTTCCAAAGGGAGAAAATCGAGACTTCAAATACTTCACCCGTACTTCACCATCATTTCGCTAATACTTCAGTGTACTTCAAATACTATCTGAAATAGATGAAGTCTCGCTTTTTCCTCCTTGAGCAGTTCGCAGTTGCACAGCTTGTTTGTATGAAGCAACATTGGTTATCATAAATTAGGGTTCTGCAAGCGCAAGTACTTAGATAATATACATAGTTTATATTCACGATTCATACGACAATGACGGAAGCAAATCATGATAAATTTGCAGATTTGAATCGAGGATGGAGAAAAATCTTTGATTATTGTAGACTTTTGACTCATTTCTGACAATATTTCAACTGGTTCGCGAATCCATTCAGCTGAATCAATTTGCGCTATTAGGTGAAATGAATTCTCAAATGGGAATATACACCAGAAACAACGGTGCTGTAATACACCGATTTGTGCCAAATAGTGACTACGATTATAACTGTTCATGTGGCCGAAGTATTGACTGTCGACGTTCACAAGGTTTTTACTATGCCGCGTCCGGATATAAATCATGGAAGAATAGACCAAATCAGACTATACCTGGTTTAGTTGTAAGTTGTTTACCTATCGACTCTCTTCTTCTATCAACACTTGAGTGTTTCTACAACTCATCATGCATTCAAATGCTCATCGAATGGCGTTCATTTAACTTCACAGCTCAAACAAATGATTCGCGTTTCACTAACGTCACTCCACTCGATCCAATGCGTAACACTCGTTTTCCATCTAAGATCAAACTCGAAGACATCGTCTCACAGCTATTCATCGAAAAGTGGATCAACAAAACTAACTTCACCGCATTCTATCAGCAATGTGCACCACACACATGTACTTAGACTTTTTAACAGCGNAATCTGTTTCCATTGTTATCTGATGAAACAGATGGATTGTATTCGACACGACTCTACATCATCTCATATATCATTGGAATCATCGTGTTAGTCTTGTATACTTCGATATCAGTTCAGATGCGAAGTATCACTGTACATGAGCCAAGTTTGACCGAATATGAACGATTGTATGGTAAATATGGCAGAACATTGATCTGTCCATGTCGTCATCTGTCTGTGTCTTATTCTTCGATTATTCATCTCGAAGTCGAATATCATCAAGTATGTTCGAGCGAGTTTATCGACGACAATGCTTGGTTGTCATATTTTGGTACGACTATTGGTTCCTTATTTCGGTTGGATTTTCGATTTGAAGGTTCAAAGCTATTTCAAATACTTCAGACATTATGTCGATTATCGAATGAAACAGTGAGAAATCAACTACGTGTGTTTAGTGAAGCGCAATTCATCAATGCACATGTTGTGTCAAGAGATACATTCCATATTCAAACATCCGTTCTAATTGATCAATTGCAACAACAGGTAATAAAACTTTCATAATATTGCCTGTTATTCAGAGATAAAAGAAACGATCCTATGAAAGAGGATGCCTAGCAGTGGAAGTTTCAAAGGGAGAAAATCGAGACTTCAAATACTTCACCCATATTTCACCATCATTTCGCTAATACTTCAATGTACTTCAAATACTATCTGAAATAGACGAAGTCTCGCTTTTTCCTCCTTGAGCAGTTCGCAGTTGCACAGCTTGTCTGCATGAAGCAACATTGGTTATCATAAATTAGGGTTCTGCAAGCGCAAGTACTTAGATAATATGCATAGTTCATATTCACGATTCATACGATAATGACAGAAGCAAATCATGATAAATTTGCAGATTTGAATCGAAGATAGAGAAAGATCTTTGATTATTGTAGACTTTTGACTCATTTATGAGAATATTTCAACTGGTTCGCGCATCCATTGAGCTGAATCAATTTGCGCTATTTGGTGAAACGAATTCTCAATTCGGAATATACATCAGAAACAACGGTACTGTAATACACCGATTTGTGCCAAATAATAACTACGATTATAACTGTTCATGTGGCCGAAGTATTGATTGTCGACGTTCACAAGGTTTTTACTATACCACGTCCGGATATAAATCAACGAAGAATAGACCAAATCAGACTATACCCGGTTTAGTTGTAAGTTGTTTACCTATCGACTCTCTTCTTCTATCAACACTCGAGTGTTTCTACAACTCATCATGTATTGAAATGCTCATCGAATGGCGTTCGTTTAACTTCACAGCTCAAACAAACGATTTACGTTTCACTAACGTCACTCCACTCGATCCAATGCGTAACACTCGTTTTCCACCTACGATCAAACTAGGAGACATCGTCTCACAGCTATTCATCGAAAAGTGGATCAACAAAACTAACTTCACCGCATTCTATCAGCAATGTGCACCACACACATGTACTTATACTTTTGAACAGCGTTTTAATCGTGTG
>CAJNOJ010000758.1:0-25167 GCA_905250025.1 Adineta ricciae | reverse complement strand
ATATAAATTATGAGAATGTTGCTTAATCGTTCAAAATCAAACATGTTAATTTGAGGACGAACGAAGACTGCAATTCGAGATAATCGAATTAGTGGCATTGGACTCTGCTCTGTCTGTCTGCGTACTTTCCTCTTTTCGTTCTCTGCTAATTATTAGACGAGAAAAATTTGTTCAAAGAGAATAAAACTAAAAGGTACACACTGAACTTGTTCCTCGGTTTTTTTTTGTCTATGAGGTTTGAATGAAGTCAATTGTATCTGTGGTGTATTGTGAACAAAAGTTAATCGGAAAGTATTGTTATTGTTATCGAGAAGAAGATGAGGATGATGAAGGACAATAAAAGATTCGAATAGTAAAAAAGGAATAAGTTTTGTAAGAAAAAGTAAAGAGAGTTTTGGTCTAAATTAGCGTCGCTTTGATTTTCATAGCACTTCCTCTACTAATTTTTCCGGCATTTAGTTCTTTCTTTCTTTTTGTTGTTAAATACATATAGAGGAATGAGTAGAAACGATAAGTTGAGAAGAAAAAACAACAACGAGTAGTTGTAGGCAGCAGTGATCGTCAAGAAAGTTTCGAACAAAATTTAATGCAGAATTAGTAGATTAGTAGGAAGTAAGTGAATTCTAAATGAAATTGTCTTTTTGCATAATCAATCGATGTATTTATGTTGAATATGAGTTGTAGGAAAAGAATAAGAGAAAGAAACTGACTTCTTCTATCTCTCTTGAACTACGCTTTCTCATTCATCGTCATTGCCGTTCATCGATTTCATCAAGTGTGCGAGAACGCGCATCTCCTCTTGTCAAGCATGCCTCTCTCTCTCTCTCTCCTCTGTCTCATGATGTCAATTATCGATTCTGGATGTCTTCCTCTTCGAATTATTCCGGAACGGATCTGCTCCTCTTCCTCTCTTTTCCCTTTATATATATATATATAATATGTATTTGTATGTGTGTGGCCCAATGCGATAGCAAACATGGAAGTATCCATGTCTTTTGTCTACTTGAAAGAGAATAGAAGAATAAATGAAGATTGTTTTGTATGCAAAACTCTATTTGTATCGATATGTTCAATCGAAAATATTGACCTCGATGTTGAAGTTATCAATGACAATTGTATAACACGAACTATGACATTATATCTCTTACTGGCTCTCTTTCATTTGTTGACCTTTTCGGCAGAGAACATTCAAGCACGACAATCGAGCAATTGTCTCATTATTTCAAACATGAAGAAAATGAGAGGCGAAGAGAGAAAGAGTAACAGAAAAGGAGAAAGGAATTTTTTTGTGATCATCTCCGTTCGTTGTTTCGTTCTGGAACAAGAGAACAAGACTCTAGAGGTAACACTTGGTATTTCATACTAAGAAACGCGCAAGTATTTAAGATAATCAGATAATAGTCTCTTTGGGTGTAGAACGACGAAGGGACAGAGAGAGAGAAAAACGAAGAAGATGGTGATCATAATGATTTTTTTGCTGTTATTGCCTCCTGCGTACGCACGCGTTCTCCACGGTCTCATGAGACAAATGAATAGCTCGCAAAGGCGTGTTGTCGTCAGCATTCACTATCATCAGCAGCATGTTGAATGATTTTCTATTTTGATAATAACACCATCATCATCTTTCACTAGAGTTAACAAGTATATTAAGATGTATGTATATCTTTCTAAGACTAGTATTATTGGAGAGCTATTGATATGTATATATATATATGTGTGTGAACGTGAAAGAGTTAGATTCGGTAAGCAGCTTTCCAAGGATTTACTGTTCTCTCCTCTTCTCTTCTATTGACTGAATAAAAAAAAATGTGTCGATTAACTTTGTGAACAATTGTCATTGAGTTGTACGAAAAGAAAAGAAAAGAAGAAAAAGGAAGAACTTTTCCTCTCTTTTTTTCCTTAATATCATTCTTTTCTTTCATACCGACCATTGAACCGAAAAAAAATCGACAACGAAATCTGTCAGTTATTTTCTTTACTCACAATAAAAAAACGAATCGTGAGTTTTCTCCTTCTTCAAATTCAACCTTCATTACACATCTGTCTTGACGGTTCTCTGCTCTTTTCAAACTTTTGATATATATATATATATATTGTTGAATGAAAGTGTTTCATAAAAATTCATCTCAATGGAGTTATATTAAGAAATAGAACAAGAAATCAAATAGTTCATATTTTGATTGACTACTTGACTTGACTCTTAAAACATGTTCTTGTTAGAAGATTAAGACGGAAAAGTTCAATAATCATCATCATCATCCTTCTCTTTCGCCTCGTCTTCACTTGCTGTTGTCATTTAGTACTACCCAAATTGTCTTTCCTCCTTGATTCTGATCTTCTCCCACTTTCATTTCATTATTCAAGTACACAAACATTTTTATCGCTATGACTTGTCTGGTCTATGTCTTATGTTGACAATCTCAAACATTTCAAGAGAAAAGAAAGAAAGCAAAGAGAATAGACGAATAAGGACATTGATTTTTGTTGTTAATTTTTTCTTTATATGTGCTAGAAAAGAAAGAAAACTTCATGTTTGCTAATTAATAAATGAAATCTTTCTGTTTCTCGGACAACCACACACATTTTTGATGAATTTGAAGAGAGAAAGAGGGAGAACTGGCTGTACTTGGAAACATATATGCATATAAAACCATCAATTTCAAATTCTTGTTTCAAATGACAGAAAAACTAAAAAAAGAATGAAGAAGAAGAAGAAGAGAATAATTAATGCGCACTACCGCCATTCACAACCTGATCATTCAACGTCCTCATTTCTCTCTGTTTTTCTCTCTCTCTCTCTCTCTCCCTTCTTCCACTGTTCTCACTCGTCAATCACTTTCTCTTGCTTGTGCAATCACACACACACAATCATAATAATATGTTCTCGCTACGCACGACGCGCGCTTGCGTCTTGTTCTTTGTTCAAATTTTTCCTTCCCTTTTCTCTACTATTTCTGTCTTCTGATCACTCAAAGAAAGGGGAGAGAGAGAGAGAAGGGGGAGAGAATAAGAAGAAAAGAAATCTGTGTGCAAATTACTCAAATCTTTTATGAATGAACGCATAGAGGCGAAAAAGGGAAAAAACTCGTTGTTCGCACATACACATACACAATCGCCGTTTTCCCTTCTTTTTTTCTTCTTTATTCTTGTTCGTTACTCCTATTTATTTCTATCATTACTTTTTTACTTGTCTTGATATTCTCGAATTTTGGTTCTACAAAATCTTCTCTTGCGCCTTCGCTCTTTCTCTCTCTCTCTCTTCCTCTCTCTTTTTTTCTTTTCCTTTTCATAGATATAGATATATAAATAATTGCGATCGATTAGCGTATACAGGTAGAAATATGTCGCTCAATCAAGTTCCTTTTTTTACTGTCTCTCTTGAAAAACATCATGTTGTGTCTCTTGTCTTTAATATACACTCTTATTACTTGCTATCCTTTCTCCTTCTCCTCCGGTTCTTTGAGAGGTCCATTGTTATTGTGTTCAAATGATGAGCAGCAAAAAAGGAAGCCTCTTTTGTCTCATTTTTTCTCTATGTTGAGTGCGATTGATTGCCATGTCTTTAGATCTGAAACCTTGTCGAACAAGTCGATTGCTGGTGGTAGAAACTACGGGTCTTATTAAGAACGATTGTAAACACTAGTACCGACAATCATCTTTCGACAAGCGCCACAACTGAACGCATCAGCAACACTATGTACACTTGGACACAAATTGAAAGACAACTCGATCCCGGAAGATCTTGTACAGACACAACAGCTTTCGAATACAATGGAGGTAAATTGAACTGAAAGAGTTTTCTGTTTCTCTTCATTTATCTTGTGAATACTATCAATTTTGTTGATTGATTCTTGAGATATAACAATGCGAATAAGTTTTCATGGAGATTTCATTTTGGAAAAGGTCGCTCTTATATTAGAGATCAATACAATGAAGGAATGTTCCAACCATGAGATTGCATCTGTTATTAAATAAATTCGGTCGTTAGTCTTTCGTTATCTCAAGCATTCAGCACACACACTCGTTCTCTTTTTTTCTCGTTTAGAAGGATCAATTTCTTGAGAAAAAAATTTTCTCGATAAATAAGAAGAAAAATTTCACTTTAAGGTTTCCTGACAACTTCTTGATTAACTTATATTTTTGTTCTGTTTAAGTAATTTTGAAAGAAGCCTGATCAAAAAAAAAGAATGAATATCTTATTGCTAAAAAGAAAAGTATGAGAATGTCTCCATATACCTGTTGAGAGAAGATATTTACATGAGAAAAGAGCTTATGTTTGTCTATAAATACATACGTACATTTTTTGGTCATTTAACCTCGCATTTTTCCCTTTTTTTGCAACCTTGGGTTCGAATAAATATGACGTAATCTTTTGAACGCATTATCTTTCAGCATTTTCTTATTGATCATGTTTCAAACGATTATTCTTTAACAAGAACTGACCAAACGGAACTTCACTACAACTATAATCAAAAACAACTATCTATCGAATCAAATCACCACAGTCAGGTAAGCTAAGACAATAGACATAGACAGAGACAACAGGTTCATTAAAAGAAGAAAAAGACGGTACATGTACATAGAGTCGGAGCTCTAAATAAACTATTACAAAAGTCATGTTGACTCGACTTGTATACGCACGTATCATATTAGTTGTTGAGTATAGTTTGTGACATAAGATACATCATATGTTTCAGAACGAACGAACAACGATAACGGAGACTCTACGAGGTATAAAGCGCAAGAGCAGTACGGGCAGTGACGATATGCAACAGCAACATCATTCGTCATTCCACCAACAACAGCATCAGCCACAACATCATCTTCACCACCACCATCCTCATCATCATGCTCAACAACAATCGTCACATCATCGCCAATATGAAACATTATCAATGCAACAACATCAGCAGACAACAACAAACGTTGTTACCTTGCATCCATCAACGACTATCCTTCTAAGCGGACCATTAGCTAGCTCCAATTCACCCCAACAACAAACACAATCGAATTTAGCAAATTATTATGCTGCACAACAACAACAACAACAACAACAACAGCAGCAGCATTATGTGATTAATTATCATCATACAAATGGAAATAATCAGTATAGTACAACAACGTCACCTTCAACACCTACACAACAACATTATCAGACGAATACCGATAAAACATCTACTGCAAAAGATCGACATAAACGTGTTCGGTAAGATTACATTTCTTTTTTTTCTTCTAAAAATCGTTTTCATGACGATTTATCTCAATTAGATGTAAACAATGTGAACCCTGTTGTCGTGATGATTGTTCTGAATGTGTACATTGTAAAGATATGCCCAAATTTGGTGGTGTTGGAAAAATGAAACAATGTTGTTTAACTAAACAGTGCATTGCCCCGATCTTACCATCGACTGCATCATGTCAAGTATGTTCAAAGAAGAAAGGCTCGAGAAAATTGTCACAATTGAAACCGGAAGAAATTCTTTACGAATGTGAACGCTGTATGGAAATACATCATTTGCCGTGTTTTCATGTATGTTTCCTCCTTTGCTTTTTCTGTTTTTTTTTTCTGATTTCACATCATTTGATTATCTAGACTGCTCATCCCGATGCGTCTACTAGCGAAGGTGTGTTCAGTGACGATATACCTGAGACGTGGCTATGTCCAAAATGTATCACAGCGAATACACCTGAACCACCTTTGTATAAATTACGACCTATAGTTCGACGTACATTAGTAACAACGAATAAAGGCAAAAATGGACTGATCGAATTACCTTATCTAGATCCTTCCCAACAACAGCCACCATCACAACAACAAATGAATATTAATCATCATCTTTTACAGCAACAACAACATCATTCATTAGCTCAACCATTACCATTACCGCACAGTGAACTGCATCATTTACACCACGGACATTTAGATTTACATCATATCTATACAACCGGCGGTAGTAATTCCAACCCGAATGTCAATCTTGGAGGGCTGATACCAAATCACAATGATCTGCACTGCGATTTGTACTCTGAGCAATACGAAACAATGGAGAATGAAGCCAAAAAGGTAAAAAGACCAAGACAGGTGGTAATCAGTACACATTTCTTTGAATCTTTAGCGTCGTCTTTATGCAACAATGTATGCACCAAATGGTAATAATGACTCATCTGGAACGTCAACAGATCCATCATCATCGCTGAATGGTGGCAGTGGCAACAATGGACTTGTTGGTCTTGATGATCTATCGACATCTTTGAATGATTCGGATTTATATGTTCCTCAAATGTTTGCTGTTTGACTTCACTTTGTTTCTGTTTCTTTCTCTCTCTCTCTCTCCTTCTCTTTCTTGTGATATTTTATCATTCATTCCTGTAGTTTCTATTCTCTCCCTTGAAATTCCATCAAAACGTTTTCTTTTGCTTAATTTTCAACTAATCAGGCTACGAGCAGATACCCCGGTGTATGTGCATGAGACATAGCAAGAGAAAGAGTGGGAGAGAGAAAATCGAACGAGATATACTTATTTTCCTTTATTGAGGAAAGAAAAACTTCGCCGAATCTTCAAATAAGCTAAAGTCTTTATTGTTCTATCATCATAACTATAAAAAAAAAACTTGTGTATTTATGAGATTTTTTCTTTTTCTTCTTTCCATTTTTATTTGCTATTCATTCTTTTCTTTTCATTTTTTTTTTCGTCATTGTCATTGTCTCGTTTTTTTTTCTCATTTTTGTTTCTTTTGCATTTGCTCTCTGCGCTCATTATTGCTGGAGTACACTGTTCAGTTTTCGAAGACAAAGACAAACGGAGAAATACTGCTGCTGCTGCTAATATAACTACCACTAGGAATAACACATAAAACCATTTTGAATATTTGAGAAGAAATCTCATCAAGGTATTGAAAAAAACAGCAATTTAACTAATTTCTCTAGTAATAACGAATGATCATTAATTGCAAATAACTTTTTTCTCTTTGACATGCAATAGAATTATTAATTGAGTAAATCTTTTACAATGTTTTTATTTATTTGATCGAACGAAGGCTCCATTCTTTGAGTACATTATTTGATTTGAGTCAATTAAACTTTTACTTCAATCTTACCTGTCTGAACAGTTAATTTCGTCGTTTCTTTCGAGTAAATCGACTGAAATGTCACTTGTGGAAATGAAAGAAAAGTTTTAATCAGCTGTTCAAGGTTGTATTCTTTTGTTTTCATCAATATCTTGTGTTCAATTTCATATGACTGAATCAAATGATTACTATGTCCATTTCTACCTTCCGGGAGTGCTTAGGGAAACAATTGACAATCAACAAATCTCGAAATTATATCATTGCAGTAGAGAAAAACGAAGAAATCAATTTTTATTGAGCATTCTCTTTGAAAACACTCGAACAAAAGAGATTTAGAAGCTCATTAGTGTAAAGAAGACAGGCAGATTTCGATGTTCATTCATTGGAAAAGTGTTCAAAAAAAGAGATCGTTAATTCAACATAAGATCAATTCTTTGTGGGGAGAACTTGTGATTAGTAGGTCTTTGCAAGAACGTCGCGCTTGCGATTCTGTGAAATTTCATCAAAGACCAAATCCAGATCGACAATCAATGAACAAATTTCTGTGTTGAAGGCCAAGATATATCAACAAATCAGGAGATTTCCTCTCGAAATAGAAATATTAATGATGTCTTGGATTCTAAAATTAACCGAAATGAAATGCTCTACATTTGAGTGAGCGATTTAATTCATAAACTATTTGAAAAGCAGACTAACCGTCATTCTGTTTACTCTTCAAACCGACGCCCAAACAAAATTATAGTCATTTAAAATGAATTGGCTAAAAACGCATTAGTTTAGTTGCTTCATAATAACAGTAATAAAAGAAAATAAACAACGATAAGGACATATATTGTGTTGAAACTAAGTATCAACAAAGTTTGCTGTTTTAATACTAGCGATTAGTTGAGAATAGTATTTGATTGCGGCATATTTAGATCTAAAATGAGACTTTTCTTTGATGTTACCTTCCTTCAAGTGACCTACTCGGAACATCGAAAGTTAAAAAAGAAATTTCTTCGTCTTTACCGTTGTTTGATCTGTAATAATCGACTCTCTTCAGATTTCCGATATAGACCCGTAACCTTTCGCGATTTTCTCTCTTGTTAACTCAATTACATTAATAGCCATTAACATATACATAGAGATCGTGCATGAGACATACATGTTATGCATATCGATGTCTTTTCCATTCATTTGCTCTCTTTTGTCGACATGATATAGATTGACATTACATTGATGTGTAATGGTAATTAGAATGATGAAGTGTGCTCAAATGAGATTTCATGATTTCTTTGAGTGTTTATTTAAAGCGAAGAAATCACGGAAATCTCTGAGATAGTTAAGTGCATTTGATGCAGATAATGTATCTATTATTCGATCCGTGAAAAGGCGAGAAAGAGATTTTTCAATGTACGTGATCGGAGAGACAAAAAAGAAGAGTTGCAAGACGAGAAAAAGAGAAAGTCTCATATCTCGAAAAAGAGAAATCTCAGAGATATTAATATCGAAGTCGTTTCCTTTTCTATTCACATTATCATTGTTATTCGACATTTGAGTAGCTATCATTTCAGTCATCTCTAATCAGGTAAATCGAGATATCGTTCTTTATACTTGCAAAATGTTTACATTCCATTTTCCTAGTCATCATGCGTACAACATTCATCAATGCAATCTTATTTTTATTTATTGCTTTCGTTGGCATGGCACTTTCAGCAAGTTCTTCAGCAGATATCGATGGATTGACAGCTGTTGGCAATCTTGACTGGGAAGATACTGATAGTTATTATCCCGCTCATATTCTCAGTGCACGCGCGGCCAAATCACGCTTTTGGAAACGTGCACCTCAACGCAAATTCTGGAAACGCTCCGCACTAAACGACAACGAAATGGGCAATGTTGCACATAGTCAATCTGAAATCAAAGAACAATAAAAAGAAACGCGAAATTTTCTCTTTTTCTTCTCTTCCTTTTCAATGACTTCATTAGTGCGATGCTTCGTCAAATGAAACGATGATGAGATTACTCTGTATGTCATTGAATATATTAAATAAATAAAAAAGAAAACGCCAAACAAAAGTAAGATACGCATTTGTCTTTTGTCATCAGTTAATCGAATCCATCGAGAGTTTATTTTGCGAGATCAACAACGAATGAGAATGTATTCAGTTTCTTTTGTCATTCATGCGAGTAATGTGAAATGAAAAAACAAAATTAGATGATAATTCACCAAAAAGAAAATTACTCAATGACATGGATCCGAATACAAGAAGAATTTCGAGATGCGGACTTATTGATTCGTTCATACGTGAGAGATGAATTTGATATCTGACAAGTGGGTTTGATGCAATGAAATGCGGGAAGACATGAATACTGGAAACAGTTGTGTCGTCGGCGATTATCAGTGACGTTCGGTTCACTTGCACGGTAGATTTGTCGTACTTTGAGAAGCAATTGTAAGAATAGGAGAAATAATATGAAACAGACGGTGAGAAATCCGATAATAACAAGAATATCGTGTGTATTCGTAGTAGATGAAAGTAGATGATCAAATTGTGCACCGGAATTTGAATCCATAGCAAAACGTCGATTTATTCAATTGACTTCGACGAGTGAAAAAGCTAAATTCAATACTTTCGACATGAATGGCTTACTGGAGCAAGAAACGAAGGAAGAAAGTTTGTCTTCTGTTATTTGACGATTATTTTTCTTTTCATGAGAAAGAATCGACAAGTTAATAATCAGTTGTAAATATGTTTACCGGTTATATAAAAATGTCAACTATGATATATATCAAAAATGAAGTTACACAACAATTACTCACGATGTTTCGTGATGTCGGAAGAAAGGATATTTTGCATATAAATAAAATCTATTCTGTGAAAGTATATGTAGTAATGACGTTTGTTTTTCGAAATAACCTTCGATGGAACAGAAGAAAAACAACAAGAGTCAAACATCAAAATGTTGATTTAGGAATAAATTGAGTTTTATATTTAGAAATATTATCTTTCGTTCAGGGAATAATTAAAAACAATCTAGCTGTTTCTTTGATAGAACATTCTTAAATAATCAGTTGAATTGAAAAAACTGTGAAACATACTGATTACCTTTAGCTGTTGAACCATCATACACAGAGTTTCTATGATGAATTATCACAACATATCGAATCGAAGGTTTCCCTGTTCAATCGATGCCGCATTGTAGTTAGATGCTTTTGTTTTCTACGATGATTTGTCTGTTATGATTTCCGTACTCATCCATCATGTCGCGATCGATGCTAAAGTAATGCAAAAAATTAAATTTACCATTGAAGAGTGTTATATATTGTCAAATTGGATGCTTTGCCAAGATAAACAGCGCAGAAAATGATAAAAGTATTCATTAACAGAAATGAAATGTCAAACAAAGCATCGCTGGTGAGTATAATCTAGTAATAATTGACAAGTTCCACAAATGTACTGACAACAAGTGTAGGAAGGAAATGACGTTCGTGGATAATATCACACGTACAACTCAGAAGAGCATTGAGAACAGGTATTTTATTTATCAGGAGGTACAGCTCATGTCCTTTGACAAAAGTAAAGGTTTTATACTTATTAAAATACTTTCAAATGGTTAGTCGATTATAATTACCTGAAAATACTTCCGATGTATTTAGGGTGATTCGAATCAAGCGTACTGCCTGTGTCATGAGTTTGTTGTTTTCTGCCAATGAAATTCGATTTTCTTCGTGCGGAGTAGCTGATACAATATCGAGAAGGAGGAGAAATATCACTCATCCATAGGGTATAATCTTTCGTCTTACAACAAGTATCGTTCATGCAGAAGAATTTAATGTTATTATTCAGAAGAAAATTTGTTCTTGAAAAGTATTCAAAACGTAGTGCAGTTCGAGTAGACAAATTTCAGTTACCTAATGTATTTTCTCGATAAAATATGATACATAGACAGAGGAAAATCATTAGGAGATAGTAGCAGAAGAATATAATTGTTGTCTTTAATTTCCTTTTTTGTGTACGCCTCTATATGATCAATATTTTATGCCATAGATCATGCGAACAAAGCCAGAGGAGATGTTCTTTGACATGTGTATTGCATATTCTAATTTTTGATTATGTTCTCGCATAGGCGAGAAAGATGAGAGGAAAAAGTTTGTATTTATTCTTTTTTATCTCTCACTAGTAACGAGACTTGGTCTATATAATAGCAATTGCAATTCCTGATCGAGTAGAACAAATAAGCGAAGACGAAGAAGAGGAGAGAGAATACTTGACTCTTTTTTTCTTAGTTCATTTCTTGTGAGACAAGGTGTGTATGTGTTTGTAAACACTTCTAATCAATTCTTTTCGACGCGAATAGAAAATCATTTGTGGTTCTATCTATTCCCATAGACAAGGTAGGTCATATATAATGAGTAGAACGATTTTCCTGGATTTATCTGTTCGATTATCAAATTAATTATTCTGTGATTGATACTAATCTTTTTTTTATTAAGAAAACCTTCAGTTCTGCTATTGTCTTCTTTGTATACAGTATTTTCATTGGTCATCGACATTTTCTTTTCTTTTATATAATTAATAGACGTATCGAATATCCTTGAAACGAATTAATGATGTTTGCACTTGTTTGACTATGAATCTAATGAACATCTGAAAGTTGAAGGAAACGATTGAACGAGCGCAAACAAAGTAGAACTGATGTTGGTTGTTGAGACGTTCATATTCAATTCATTTGGTACCCCTTAGTTATTATTATTATTATCTTGCTTTTCATTAAAAAAAAAGAAGAATAAAGAAGAGAATAAGAAAAGAAGCGAATATGTTGAGATGTTTATCTTTGCGGAAACTGACATATATAGAAGTTTTAGATGAGGAAAATATTCGTGTCAAAACACGCTTTACGCTTATATCATTCTTATTGACACATACAGAATCTGAGAATTTATAGAATGAGACTATGTCTAACGAGATGATCGCTTCTTTATTTCTCTCTCTCTCTCTCTCGTGCCTTTGTATATGTTTACTGATGATATTCATGTCAGTTTTTGTTTTCATTAACTTGTTGATCAAATCCATTACCAATTTGTTAGATGATTTCTTATAAAAACTTTCTTGTTTGTCTCTTTTATAGTTCCTGTTAAGCAGTCTACTATCAACATCTATATATTTTATCAAATATTGTCCTCTTATCTATTTTTGAACAACTATGCAGACACAATTTCTTCTTATTGCTGGTCTTCTCGCCATTCTAGTTCTTTTTCATTGTAATACTGTTGCAGAATCAGCTTCACTTCTACACGATGATGACCCATGGGATGACATTAGCAAGGAAGAATTCGAGATAGACAAACGTTTGGCTGCAGCGAAGTTTGCTAGTGGACTTGGCAGACGCTTAGCTTCAGAGAAGTTTGCTAGTGGACTCGGCAAACGTTTAGCATCAGAAAAGTTCGCAAGTGGCCTAGGAAAGCGTTTGGTGGCTGAAAAGTTTGCTTCGGCATTGGGTAAACGTTTAGCCGCGGAGAAATTCGCATCAGGCTTGGGAAAATGAAATGTGGAATAACGATTTGATTTCGAACATTCTTCTCACACACACACAGTTTCGTTTTCGTTTGAAAACGACATCTGTGCACATGTTTCGAACTTAAAGTATTCTGTATAATGGATGATATAAATAAAAATTGTAAAACCATCAGATGGAATGTCATCTTCCATTTTCCTTGTCAACAAATAAAGAAAAACGAAAGAAATTCATCAATTTTATTATGATCACTTCTATTTGCGAACAATGATGAAACCTATTATTTTTAAAAGGCTTATCAAACAGTCCGAGAGAAAATAGATGAGAAGAGAACGATATTAAATAGTTCAACGTTTCTTTCTTTCTTGTTTTTGATTTATCTATGAATAAATACAACTATGTGTTCACCTTGTATCGCGATGGTGTATGGAGAAAAATATAAAAAAATGGGGAGGTCACCGTCCCGTCTCCGCGATATTTCCTTTTATTTTGACCACATTCACGATTCATATAGATGATCGTTATCTGTATGTCGATATATACACATACGTATGTAGACATGCAGTGAACTGAAGCGGAACGGCGATGGTCAACAAATGAAAGTACTGATCTGTTCAATAGCATTCTTTTCACATTAATACAGACACATTACTTTGTTCGTGTGCATATCAAAAACACTAAAAAAAGAAATGTCCTATCGTTATGTGTATCCTAATGGTGCAGCAACGGTTGCTGCGGCACCTCCTGTCAATGGTTATGGGGTTGATCCATCAATGTTATCTGGCTATCCAGCTGCTGTTACAACGAATATGTATGATAATCATCGAGGAGGATACAAGTCGATGGTCCCTCTTGTGAATCAGTCGATTTTTGAATATGTCTTTCGTTTTGTAGGTCATATTCACCGGGATCATTCTCATCGGATAGCGAAAGTGCTGATGAATATGAATACCGTGGTCGGATGATTACACGAGAGAAGCGATGTCCACGTGATGTGGTGCGTGCACCAACTCCACCACCAATCATCAAACGTGTTGTCGAACGAGCTCCAACGCCTGAAGCACCCGTTATGGAACGTGTATGTATTCTATCGGAAATAACGTCTGTATATTGATGTTACTTTTCTCAATCGACTAGGTTATCATTCGACCACAAGCTCAGGAAATTGTTGAACGTGTCATTGAACAACCTCGTACGCCACCGCCGCGTATCATTCAAAAAGAAATGCAGGAAGAAGCACCACCACCGATTGTTCGAACACGGTTTGTTGTTTGTCTAGATATTATCTCTTTTCATATTTGTTCTTCAATAGTGTTATTAAAGTTGATCGACCATTACGAAGTGGCTATAGTCAACCGGGCTCACCGTTCGGTAATCCATGCAACGGATTGCCTTCTTTTTCGAATGGTGTTATGGGCGGTGCTAACCCCTATCGAGCTCATTCTATTGCAGGTTCAACAGGACGACCCGTTGCGTATCACGCCAATCTCGATAATGATCCAAGTTTTTCGTCCGCATCAAGCTTTGAATATGCTCAACCAGTTCCGATGGGAGCACCAATGCCACAAGGAACAACAACAATGATGATGATGCCGAACTCGCAACAAGTCCAATCTATGGGTGTTTTACAACCACAACAAATGCAAGCAATGGGTATGATGCAGCAACAACCTGTTCAGTCGATGACAGTCATGCAACAACAGCCCGTTCAATCGATGGGACTTATGCATCAACAGCCTGCGCAGTCTATGGGTCTCATGCAACAGCAGCCTGTACAATCAATGGGATATATGCAGCAACAGCCTGTGCAGTCGATGGGTCTCATGCAACAGCAACCTGTACAATCAATGGGATATATGCAACAACAGCCAGTTCAGCAGCAAGTTGTATATCGACCTGTACAAATCCAATCTTCAATGCAACAATTAGCAGCGCCTCAATCGATTCCTCCAATACCATCCAATTACCTTCCTCAAACATTCATGTATCCCACAGCACATCAAGGCATGTCATACGGATATCGCCCAATGATGCAACAAGCCAGAATGATTCCAAGTGGCATGCCAATGGCAGGCTCTGGTAATACACTTGGTACACCACCAACAACTTATCAACATCAAGCACCAATATTCAATCCATTGTCTCAACAGCTCGTCTATTAGATAGAATCATTTAACACTAACTCTGATTAAACCATTCATTCGTTTTCTTTCGGACTATTCCAGTCAGATTACAAATTTCATTTCTTGATGTGTTTCATTCTTATTCGTTTTTTCATGTTTTAGCAAAATAAAACCTCATCTTTGATTTATTCACCATCACCTCATATAGCAAGTATTCATTGTTTTTGTTCATCGTAGTTCTTTCAACTAGCAATCGAACTGATAATTGTATTTTTCGATTGCATTACGAGAGATATTTTTTATTGCGCGAAAAAACTTTTAGTCAAAACCCATTCTGTTCAATTATCATCTATAAGTTTGTATGAATTCTTCATTAAACATAGTAGACGATGAAAACAAAAATAAATCGAGCAGGCCATACATAGTGGCAATTCTTATTGGCGTAATCATCTTTCTAATTATTGTTATTCCTACAACAATACTCTTGGTGAAAAATCTCTCAGAGAAAAGTATCCGTTTTTGATATGAAAACACAGAAATATTTGTTTTCTACTAGATAATCCAACGCATATTCACTATACTCGTGTTAATAAGAATATCTATCGTGATCATTACGAATTATATCAATTGAATATTCTACCCAAGCGAAATCCCGGTCAACAGTATAAGCTTCTAGGTAATTTCCTACGTCGATCGCTGTTCAACACATCAAATTACGAACGGTATCTTCCAAATTGTCCGATTATGTTTGCATTAACCTCGATCGATCATCCTGAAGATTGGCGAGCGATGATATTCGGTACACTGAAATATCCATCACCGCAATTACCACATCCATACGTATGTTTCATCAGTGTACTACTCGAAGATCGCCAACATCGCTTAGGTTCCGTTCTTCTCAATCACTTCATCAATCACGTGGTAAGTGATTTTCCGTAAAGAAAACTACAAAAAGATCATTGTCAACACCATTCCATCCAGATGAAAGCGAACAACTATGTTTATATTCAATTGCATGCCAATTATGAAAACTGTCGAGCGCAACGACTCTACGATGCCTGTGGTTTTCTATGTAACGATTTCAAATTGAATGGATATCCTGAGCCACATGATCCTCAATATAAATTCGGTCATATGATTCGTATGGAATTGAACATACGAAATATAAAAAATAAAACTGATGTATGTTCGAATCCGAAGGCAATTGAAATTTCTCAACAGGAGAAAGATAAGTATGAAAAACTTTGTCAAACAAATAAACCTACTGGATTATTACAACCATGTCAAAATGTAACGAGCTAATTATACAGACAAATGGAAATTTCCCTCTGGCACAACTCCTCCTGCCATCTGCAGATGTCCTTTTTAAAAACTTCTTCTGCAAATAAATGAAATTTTATTCATAAATTTGTTTGTCAATTGTTTCTGAAATGAAACGAACACCTTCACAGAATTTTCCTTATCTCTTCCGCATTATTCAATTCATTAGGAGTGAATTGTTCAGCGAAACAAGATGGTTCCTAGTCAACCAACATTCTTCTTTTGTTTAGCATTTCTGCGGTCTGTTTAACACTTGTCTGATCGATTCTCCTTCGATTATTCTCTTCATAGTTCTTTTTCACGATCATGCCTGCTACACGTGACGACGATGTTTATCAAGCTAAGTTAGCTGAACAAGCTGAACGTTACGAAGGTATAATGCCCCTATCTAGTTGTTTCCTATTCATTAATTATTCATTCGTCAATAGAAATGGTTGAATCAATGAAGAAAGTTGCCAAAACCGATCAAGAATTAACTGTTGAAGAGCGAAATTTACTCTCTGTTGCGTATAAGAACTTAATCGGTGCACGACGAGCATCATGGCGCATCATAAGTAACATCGAGAGTAGAGAAGAAAGCAAATCGGAAACAAGTAAACTACCACTGACGAAGAAATATCGCTCTCAGGTTTGTTCGTTCGCTCATCAGAAGCACGAATTGCTCAATAAAAAACTCATTAACTTTAGATCGAAAAAGAATTGCGTGATATTAGTCAAGACATTCTTGATTTACTTGATAAACATCTTATTCCGAATGCAACGTCAGGCGAAAGCAAAGTTTTCTACTTAAAAATGAAAGGTGATTATCATCGTTATAAAGCCGAATTCGCTACGCAAGAAGATCGAAAAGAGGCCGCAGAGAATTCTCTTGTTGCATATACAAAAGCAAATGATATTGCACAAAATGAGTTACCACCAACACATCCTATTCGACTTGGTCTAGCATTGAATTTCTCTGTATTTTACTATGAGATTCTCAATACACCGGATCGCGCTTGCCGATTAGCTAAACAAGTACGTCGATTTGTTGCCTTTGACAAAGAAAATTCACGTTGCTTCTCGTTCTAGGCATTTGATGATGCAATTGCAGAATTAGAAACATTAAACGAAGATACTTATAAAGGTTTGAAGGATCTGTGATTGATTTTGTAAGAAAAAATCTTTCTTGTAGATTCAACATTGATTATGCAACTTCTACGAGACAATTTGACTCTATGGACAACAGACATGCCTGGTGATAATGACAATGGCAACAATGAAGTTCAAGATGTTGATGATGATCAAAAGTGATCTTTTCCTTCCAAATGATCAAAAATAAAAAACTCTAAATATCCTTTCTTCGACTGGTTTTTCCAAACAACAAAATCTCACAAATTCTTCTCGCTTTTTTCAAATTACTCGAGCTCGAAACGCAATTCTATATTCGAATGAGAACGATTTCATCTACCTAGTCAGCAAATTACTTTCCTTCTCTCAAAACTATCCATCCTCATTCAATCTTCTTATCCAATCCCACATATACACTCGTCTTTTACTTCAATAGATACATATATTTGTGTTTGTCTGTCTACATGTGCATGTTCATGTTTGAAGGAAATGATTAGCATCCGTCGAAGTCAATACGGTATGTTTTCATGTGTGCATGTCTTAATATTTCCATGTATCCTGCGAGTTTTTATTTGAAAATAAAAGTTCTATTGAGAAACTATTTCAGCAAGCAAATGATCTACAAAATTTTTCATGCCTTTTGCTAATGAGAATCAAATTGCATGACAATTACACGTTATTCTGTCCTAATTATCCCTAATGAAACTGAATGGTTCTATATTTAGCAACTTGCCAGACGTTTCACTGACAAGCTACACCGAAAAACAAACTTTAATCAACTGAACGTTGATTATTTTCTAACGACGTCGTCGTTGATGAGAATGGATATGTATCTCAAATTGCATAATCATGATCGTACAGTTTTTTTTATCTCATTCAGTCACCCATCATTTTTTATTCATGATATAGTTTATTTTTGACATCCATTCGAATCGCATGTCAACGTTTGATTCATTGTTAAAACGTTCGATGTTCCTACAGATGGATTTCATAAGAAAAAATAAACGAACCAACGGACTTTTCATCAGTCGGATGAGTTTAGAAAAAAAAACGAATCATATTTTTTTTTATTTAAGATGAACACAAATGCTGCATGGTATCGGTATCTGAAAGNTCCAATTGACCACAAACTTTTAATGATCTAACAGCACGCTATGTATCATCACTAGGACGATGGACTCAAAATACGTAAGCTAATGTTACTGTCACATGCACCCTTCAGATATTTGAGAAGAGAGAAAATATACATGTGTGTATGTACGTCTATTTGGCACTCGAATGGCAATGATTGACACACTCCTTATAACGATTGAACAGCAGGCAAGAGACAGAGGAACGAAGAGAGAGAGAGAGAAAAAAAGAGGAGACGATGAATGAACGGAAGAAGGAGGAGAAAAAGACCATGTTAAAAAATCATCTTCCTTTGTGTGTCAGTCATTCTACGACGACACAGTAGTAATACGAATATACATACATTATAAAGCAAGCGAATGTACGATGTGGACGTATTTACATTTTAATAATGAACGCGCATGCAATCTTTCTTGCTCGATTGATTTGATGATGTGACTATAAAGTAAGTCTGTTTGTCCATAGTTCTTGGACACATGCATCTTTTTCCTCCGTCTCTCCTTCTTCGATTTTGTCTGTTTTTCTTCCATCTTTTGTGTCCAACACAATTCATCAGTTTTGGTGAATAAACGAGAGGTATTATAATAATCATTAGATATGTGTATGTATGAATGTATTGTTACATTTTCTTCGTTTCATTTTCGTTTTTTTTTTGTATCAGTGGATCGAATTACTAACGAAAGGAAGAAAGAGAGAGGTCAGTTCGAAAATAACGATCGTGTATTTGATTGACTGCTGTCAGAAACAAGGATCGAACAGGTGGGTTCACTGGCAGTCTCCTAATTCATTTACGCATATGTAGTTGTTCTTCATTAAAACTATCCATGATCGAGTATTGATCTAATTTGACTTGATCTCCTTCCCTCGCTTTCTCCTTTCTTTTCGAATCATATATGAATCACAGTACTATGATCAATGACATGAGCGTTCGTAACATCAACGTAAGCGAGGTGCGATTATTCTATGAATATATATATATATATATGTATATCATTCCCTTATGTGTGTATTCGAATGCAATCAATCGATTGAAACTGATCAAAGAACAATCAGTTGTTCTTGAATGTAAGAACCGGTCTTTTCATGTACGATAAACTGTCAATCATACCCGTATTCTTTGTTCCCCTCATTGAAAACTTCTTTTGACAAGGTTATTTTTTGTTCCTATTAGTATTACGACAGAAAAATATATCTTATTGATTCAATGCAGAACACAAATTCGTTTTGTTCACGTCAGTCAAAACCAGAATAGGGCGCACCCTAGGGTATTTACGGTCATGTTTTCTGTCATTCAGATCAATACATATAGTGTCAATTGAGTCATTTAAACATCGTTTGTCCGAGCATATGCAGGCGCAGCTGTCGTCACGCGAAAGTCCAGAACGAATTCGTCTGTATCGTCCATTGTCTCCCTTTTCTTTTCTTTGAACAGATCTGTGTGTCGCACAGCATTTGTTTATACATTGACGCATGTCGATTATATGCGCAGCCTTATAAGGACTAAGCATAGTTGCCATTCGCATCGTTCACTTACAATTGAAAAGTTTAAATTTAATTTATTTCTCTCAATTGTTGTGGATGAGCCCTTCGCATAAGAAGTGTCAGTGAATAGTCATTTAATGGCATCGTCTGCACGAGGAATAGAGAACGAAGGAGAGAGAGGGGTAAGTCATCGACATATACATACATGTACATAGTGTATCACTATGAAGAAAAAGTGAGGTCAAGCAGATGGTTAAAACGGAAGTCGTCATCATCTTTTCTTCGATGAACAATTGGGATCTTAATGGACATTCGAAAAGAGCAGAAAAAAAAACGAGGACTGTGTATGTCAAAAAGCACAATCTAATAATGATACGACTTCAAACGAATGAATAGCTCTCTTGAGATTAATCATCAAGACAATTGCTGTTACGGTTCATGCTCTCATTTGTAAATGATACACACGTTTTCTTTCAATTTTCTTCTTGTTCAGATAACGAGTGCTATTCAATAGGGAATCATTGTCTTTGCACTTCATTTCCCCATTTACTCATTTACTCTCTAGCGTGTATCGTTGTGTTTGCTCTCTGCTTGATGTGATGATTAGGTTTTGATGGCTATATGTTGTTCATCAACATATATGTAGAAACGTAAGAACGCACAGACAGACGCATTCACAGACAACAAGTTTGCTCTTCTAATCAGAGGTTTCGCATAAAATATCATTCGCTTACATGTAAACACAATCAACAGCATCATTTATACTGTATTGGAATAATAGAGAGAGAGAGAGAGAGAAAAGAAGATTTCAGATCTTCGTCAATTAGATTCACTAACTATTATTGTCATTAGAACTGATGGATATAGATAGGATATAGTACGTCTTTGAACAACCGACATACATCGTCGCTGTTGATTGGATTGCAGAGATAACAGAAAGGGAGAGAGGGAGGGAGGGAGACAGAAAAAAACCCGAAGAGAACAAGTGGTTGTTAATCAAGGTCATTGGAAGCTTTCCTCGACGTTTACTCTCTTTCTCTTTTACCATCGATTAGTATTATCGGCTTTTTTTTATAATATATATATATATATATCCGTGTATATATGTTTGGTGTATGATGCAATCAAACACCATCGACAAGGTGCTTTCTTCCGGCACTTCTAATTGACGACGTAGCATTACTCCAAACAACAACAGCACTACTCAGGCCATATTAATAAAAATGTTTTCATCACTATTATTATCACTACCATCATCTTTCCTGCTATTGCGTAAGGCTATTTGAATTAATCTATCTTGCTATTGTATGTATATGTATGCATGAGGACGACGTGCAAGCATGCAGTGCGTGTAATTACTCTGTTAGAAACGAGTAGAGAGCAATTGCATTGTTCAAATACATAGAGAGACTTTTTAATAGGAATTGCCAACCTTTTTTTCTTTTCTCTTCTCTTCTCATTTCATTCTTTGTGTGTATATATATGTGATGTGAAAGCATAACTTCCGCCTCATAGAAAATTGATTACTATTCTTTTTTAGATAATAATCAAAAAATGAGAGTCGAAATTATTTTATTCGTTTTACTTTTCATCGATCAAAGTTTCGCATCCGAATGGACTTGTACAACACATCAAAACTCTCTCAGTCGAATTCTTCTACCGAATGATCGAATTCCCGAACAGTGTACAATTACAGTTGAATATCAAAACCATCAACAAGAAAAACAAGTTTGTATTGCACACACATTGATAATCACAAGTTTGCCACCGCCATCCTTATCATCAAACTATACAATGCAAACATTCAAACTCAATTCATGTCAATTGTCTACCCTTGCTCAATTACCATTCTCATTACCGTCATCAGTTGAAAGACTTGATCTAAGTTCTAATTCTTTATCGACATTTCTTCTAGCATTTCCATTACCGTCAAATCTGAAATATCTTGATCTTGATAATAATCCAAATTTGATTGAGATTAATTTCGGTAATCATCGTGTTCAACAACATCTTATCGGTCTTAGTCTACGACACAATAAACGAATTCAACTTTCGTCTTTACCGCCTCATTTAACTTATCTTGATCTAACCGATTGTGACATCTTACAATCGTCGATTTTACCATTACTGATCTCATTGACTAAATTGACTCATTTATCATTAGCAAACAATCATCTTGAAAGTTTACCTTTAATTATTAATGAAAATATTCAACTTGAGTATCTCAATGTATCCAACAATCGCTTGACGTTTATCGAAGACCGATGGTTGCATCAACAATTGCGCGTGCTCGATCTCAGGTCTAATCGGATTCAATCACTTGAATTTCTTCAAAATAAATTCAAAATCACGTCAACGCTCAATCAAACGTCAATATACACTGATGAAAATCAAGTAAGAGTAATCAGATTTCTTTTTTTTTTTTGACTTATGAAACCGACTAGGAAAACGTACATGCTGACTTCTTTCCATCTAAGTGCTATCAAATGATGTAATTCGATCTGAAAATATATGAAGTACATTTGCATACAGGAAGTTCGGACGTCCTCTGGGTGTAAATACAATTTCTAGTTAGTCGCGAACCACTGTGCACTAATGACAGAGGACGCAAAAAAGAAACTTTCGTTAATTCAATGAAAACAACTTGTTTTGTAGGTCTCGACAAATCATACACTTGAACTTTTTCTATCGGGCAACNTCGCACAGCATTTGTTTATACATTGACGCATGTCGATTATATGCGCAGCCTTATAAGGACTAAGCATAGTTGCCATTCGCATCGTTCACTTACAATTGAAAAGTTTAAATTTAATTTATTTCTCTCAATTGTTGTGGATGAGCCCTTCGCATAAGAAGTGTCAGTGAATAGTCATTTAATGGCATCGTCTGCACGAGGAATAGAGAACGAAGGAGAGAGAGAGGGGGAGAGGAGCAAGTCATCGACATATACATACATGTACATAGTGTATCACTATGAAGAAAAAAGTGAGGTCAAGCAGATGGTTAAAGCGGAAGTCGTCATCGTCTTTTCTTCGAAGAACAATTGGGATCTTAATGGGCATTCGAAAAGAGCAGGAAAAAAAAACGAGGACTGTGTATGTCAAAAAGCACAATCTAATAATGATACGACTTCAAACGAATGAACAGCTCTCTTGAGATTAATCATCAAGACAATTGCTGTTACGGTTCACGCTCTCATTTGCAAATGATACACACGTTTTCTTTCAATTTTCTTCTTGTTCAGATAACGAGTGCTATTCAATAGGGAATCATTGTCTTTGCACTTCATTTCCCCATTTACTCATTTACTCTCTAGCGTGTATTGTTGTGTTTGCTCTCTGCTTGATGTGATGATTAGGTTTTGATGGCTATATGTTGTTCATCAACATATATGTAGAAACGTAAGAACGCACAGACAGACGCATTCACAGACAACAAGTTTGCTCTTCTAATCAGAGGTTTCGCATAAAATATCATTCGTCTACATGTAAACACAATCATCAGCATCATTTATACTGTATTGGAATAATAGAATGCGAGAGAGAGAGAGAAAAGAAGATTTCAGATCTTCGTCAATTAGATTCACTAACTATTATTGTCATTAGAACTGATGGATATAGATAGGATATAGTACGTCTTTGAACAACCGACATATATCGTCGCTGTTGATTGGATTGCAAAGATAAGAGGAAGAGAGGGAGAGAGACAGAAAAAACCCGAAGAGAACAAGTGGTTGTTAATCAAGGTCACTGGGAGCTTTCCTCGACGTTTACTCTCTTTCTCTTTTACCATCGATTAGTATTATCGACTTTTTTTATAATATATATATATCCGTGTATATATGTTTGATGCATGATGCAATCAAACACCATCGACAAGGTGCTTTCTTCCGGCACTTCTAATTGACGACGTAGCATTACTCCAAACAACAACAGCACTACTCAGGCCATATTAATAAAAATGTTTTCATCACTATTATTATCACTACCATCATCTTTCCTGCTATTGCGTAAGGCTATTTGAATTAATCTATCTTGCTATTGTATGTATATGTATGCATGAGGACGACGTGCAAGCATGCAGTGCGTGTAATTACTCTGTTAGAAACGAGTAGAGAGCAATTGCATTGTTCAAATACATAGAGAGACTTTTTAATAGGAATTGCCAACCTTTTTTTCTCTTCTCTTCTCTTCTCATTTCATTCTTTGTGTGTGTATATGTATATATGATGTGAAAGCATAACTTCCGCCTCATAGAAAATTGATTACTATTCTTTTTTAGATAATAATCAAAAAATGAGAGTCGAAATTATTTTATTCGTTTTACTTTCCATCGATCAAAGTCTCGCCTCCGAATGGACTTGTACAACTCATAAAAACTCTCTCAATCGAATTCTTCTACCGAATGATCGAATTCCCGAACAGTGTACAATTACAGTTGAATATCAAAACCATCAACAAGAAAAACAAGTTTGTATTGCACACACGCTGATAATCACAAGTTTGCCACCGCCATCCTTATCATCAAACTATACAATGCAAACATTCAAACTCAATTCATGTCAACTGTCTACCCTTGCTCAATTACCATTCTCATTACCGTCATCAGTTGAAAGACTTGATCTAAGTTCTAATTCGTTATCGACATTTCTTCTAGCATTTCCATTACCGTCAAATCTGAAATATCTTGATCTTGATAATAATCCAGATTTGATTGAGATTAATTTCGGTAATCATCGTGTTCAACAACATCTTATCGGCCTTAGTCTACGACACAATAAACGAATTCAACTTTCGTCTTTACCGCCTCATTTAACTTATCTTGATCTAACCGATTGTGACATCTTACAATCGTCGATTTTACCATTGCTGATCTCATTGACTAAATTGACTCATTTATCATTAGCAAACAATCAACTTGAAAGTTTACCTTTAATTATTAATGAAAATATTCAACTTGAGTATCTCAATGTATCCAACAATCGCTTGACGTTTATCGAAGACCGATGGTTGCATCAACAATTGCGCGTACTCGATCTCAGGTCTAATCAGATTCAATCACTTGAATTTCTTCAAAATAAATTCAAAATCACGCCAACGCTCAATCAAACATCAATATATACTGATGAAAATCAAGTAAGAGTAATCAGATTTCTTTTTTTTTTTGACTTATGAAACCGACTAGGAAAACGTACATGCTGACTTCTTTCCATCTAAGTGCTATCAAATGATGTAATTTGATCTGAAAATATATGAAGTACATTTGCATACAGGAAGTTCGGACGTCCTCTGGGTGTAAATACAATTTCTTGCTAGACGCGAACCACTGTGCACTAATGACAGAGGACGCAAAAAAGAAACTTTCGTTAATTCAATGAAAACAACTTGTTTTGTAGGTCTCGACAAATCATACACTTGAACTTTTTCTATCGGGCAAC
>CAJNOJ010000757.1:0-25230 GCA_905250025.1 Adineta ricciae | reverse complement strand
CAGCTTTGTAGAGAATTTCATGGTCTATGTTTTTAAAAAAAGTTCAACTATATATGTCATAATTTGAGCAAGCTCTTGAAAAAATACGTAGAGGCTCATTTGACCTGGGACACCCGTTATATTATGCATTTGTATTAAAATTAAAAGTTGAAAAATCTCCAAGCCATTTGAAAAAATCGACAAAAATAATTTTGATTTTTGGAGGAGCAGAATCCTCTCGACTTCTCCTTAATCGGAGACTCTGCTGACAAGTGTATGATATCTCAGCTTCCGATTGAAATGCGCTTTGGATAAATTATGTTTTTGATAAGCCATGATCAGTTGTTATACTCGATGCTATATACACATAAAGAAATCGTTTGATGCAAAATATTTGTGTCGATACATACTATTCGCAACAGGATATGTTGTACTTGCGATGGGAGAGTTTATGTGATGTTCACATTCATATTCAAATGAAACATCATTGTGTCGTTTTTTTATTGTCTATTGGCATGTCTAAATTAATTGGAATATCAATGAACAAATCATTACCTACAGATGAATTTACTTTAAATGTCGATTATGGTGGTGGTGTAGATTCGTTTTTTCTCGACGAAGCAGAACTGAAAATTTGCAATAATTTTTTTAAATAATATCAATCATTTACTCTTTACCTTGATGCAAGATTGCTATCGTACTTGCTAGTGGAAGATGACGATGATTGCTTACATGATGAAGCTTTTGATGTATCTTCTGATTCACTAAAAATAGAAAGCACATTCGCACCGTTGGAGCTTAGAACCGCAAGTGATGTACCTTATCTTCTTGATAACTTTAACTGGTTCACCATCTTTTATTTTTACCGGGACACGTTTCGCTACGTATTTATCGCCATACTCCAAATAAGCAGGCAGCGTTGACCACCTCTTCCTTTCCTATCCCATTGATCTGGAATACTAATGTCTCTTTCTTTTGTTTTCTTCCTTTTGAGCCTACTGTAACGTTATATTCATTAACTTTGAACTGAATATTAATACATCGACGTAAGTCATGAATAGCTAGATAAGGACGACTATACGCTTGATCTTGACAGATACTCTTTTTCATTGTTCGAAAATAACTTTCTATCAGAGCATTGGAATGTCGAACAGGATTATATTTGCTAGATACAGTTTTTTAACGTCATTTACATAACGTTCTTTAAAATTGAATAGTAAAACAGTCCGAAAGGGTAAATATGCTCACCATCGATAGAAGATACGTATTAAAGATCGAGAGTAAAGTGGATTAGTATATTTAACCTTTGATAGTTTTTTGTTGATTAATACAATAATTGTAGGATATAATCTAACAGCTTCTCGGTGGAAAAGTGAGTAATGAATAATAGGACCACTGCTACGTAAATATTTCGTCGACAGCAATCAATTCACCTTTTCTTTCCTTTGCCGCTTGAAACACTTTTACTGTGTCAGTTAGTTCAGCTATGCTTTCTTCATCAATGTCAAATTTTGTTTTGCGTTCTGTTCATTTGGATTACTGAGTACATCCATCAGTGAGCTGAATATGTCATATAATTGTTTTATATCGTTGCTGTACAAGATGAAAGCGAAAATGAATAACACATCTCGTCATATTTTCTTATCGATGTGTGCACTTGTTAAATTTCTTGTAAAAGCATGAATGACATGACAACATTTAAAATGAATGAATGAATGATGCCGATTGCAATTCTTCAGCAGTGTATCTACCATTAATAACATTCCAACATCGATTTAGGTGCACATTAACAGTTTCAACATTAACCCTTGTACTACCGTCCTTCCTTTTCCACTTTTTATGCACAAAAATAAGCTATTCTATTATATTCGGATATAGTTGTCGATCTTATCTGAAAATCTCCCATGTAATTTGGAACTTTCTATGAAAAAACGAACCAAAAAACAAATTCCTGGTGTAATTACATTCACTACTATCTGGGTTCAAAATGACCCAGGTTGGAAGTACGAGTTTTAAATGCTTCAAGGATAGCATTCATACGAGCAGCAGAAAAATCAATAATATAAAAAGACGAAACAATATCTGTGCCTCTAATCTGACGAATGCTATAACATAAATCTCTAAGAAAATTACTAATGCTTGGAATTCTGTTGTCAGCTAACATTGCATGCACCACTGGAGTGGTATTATTGAAATCATCGCCATCTTTAAACATCAGTGCATAAAGTAACACTTGTTTTTGCCAAACCAATTTTTTTCATCACACCACCAGTTGCATCTATATGAATATATCAATAGTGTTCTTTAGCACAATACTTTATATATCGCCGAATCTGTTGTTCACAATATAAATGGGGAGTGAATGGTTTTTCAGCCATATAATGGACATATCCTTTGAATACACAAAATAAATTATTAAACAATTATTTATATAGAAAATATTCACCTTTACAATCCTTCAACGTTGTGTCTGTTGTTTGAAAACTGTATTGAGTAATACGACAGTCTTCATATATACTTTCAAAAATATGCATACTGTTTCGATAGTTCAATGCCGATTTCTTTATTGTTTCGTATGTGTAACAGCCAGTGAAGTTGCCTACTGCGAGTAGTCTTTCATCGACACTTTCTACAAGTGCACGGTACACAGCTAATGGACCGATGCTATTTGCTGTTTCTCCTAAAGAATAAATACTTTTTGTTGTTAAAAGTTTAGAAAATGAACAGTAAGTAATTCTTACCAATTTCTAAACATTCTTTGCCTTTAAGTTGTGCGCTACTAGGCCCGTTACCATGATTTTCTTTCTCAAATATCTTAACAAGGAAGAGGATAGGTAAATTTTCATCAGGAAACTTTCGAAATACTATTATATATATATTTTCTCCTACATCCTTTAATAGTACGTTTCGAAGTACAAGAAAAATCACGACAGTTTCTCTTTCTTTTGTCTTCTTTAAAATATGAAGATGCACTAAGCTTTAGAGAGCAAGTTATTCTTGTTTCAATGAAGATGAACTTCTCGCGAGATGTTTTCGTCCAATCATCTTTCTATTAGTACAACTAAATATATGTTTCCATTCAGTTACGCAGAAAACAATTGATATTTATCCCATAACATTTTCAGTTTTTTCGTGAGCACGTGTTTCTCGTAGTTCAGGTGACGGAGGTGATAAGTTTGGAGCTATTATCGAATTGATTTAGTTTAGATCAGAAATATGATCGTCTTGACCGATATCTTGACTTTGACTGATATTTCGTTTCATTTCTTCCGCTAATCTTAAAGCTTTATGAGTATCATTCTGCCAAATTTTGTATAAGAAATGACGCGTTGATTCGCTGTGATCCACTTATAAGTTATCAATAAATTCTCCACAAAGAGAAACCGATAACTTGGTTTTGTCATCTAAACGCCCTGATTCACCTCCCTGATTATTTATACGATTTCCCAGAAAAGCAACAGCATTCACAAATTGATCTAAAGTAATTCTTGATCAGATATTCTTACGTTTCGTATATAAATCAGATTTTGCCATTTCTTGACAAACGCAGTATCACAGTTTAACGAATATAAATGGAATAGTTTGTAAATAAATTGCTCCGATATATAATACTTATGTATATCAATTTTTAATTATCTTTCTATTTAATACATACATATTCGTGCGTATAAACGATGAGAGACGCGCTATTTCTTTAAAAAATAGGTTCAACAGTGGAAATGAGATATGTTACGTCAAGGAAAATTATTCACGCGGCAATCATAAGGAATATGTTCATCTTTATCATCACTTTTCTGTTCGTACATCTGCTGCATCAGAAGAGTCCATTGATCACTAATCTCCCGAAATCGTACATCTCTATGTCAAAAAATCTACATTATAACTGAGCGACATAATTTATCTGTAGGCATTTTCTTTCGATTGTTGAGCAAGTTTATATCGCCTTTCAGGTAAAGTGGAATCGATACTCACGGGCAATTGGATTAAATTCAATACGTTAGAAAGATAAAACATCATGAGGTAAAAGCGATCGCTTTCAATAAACAGCAATCATGAGAAAGTGCGTCTTTTTATTGATTATATGCGGTATACATTCACAATCAGGGTTGTGATTCACTTCGGACACACCGTATATACAATGGAAACTGAAAAGGTTTTCACTCAGTCAAACACACCACAGTGTCTCATAGTCTCGTCTTTTACTGCATTGAAAAGTCATTTAAAGCCCTCGCGAGTAGAAAAATCATTAACTAGTAGGCTTTGCTATTCTAACTTACTTCCATGTAGCATCCATGATACTCAATCGATAGATCCCATCGAGTCCTATCGATCTTCAAAGTTTGACTGCTTGGTCCGATCGGTAAGCGAATCCATTCAGGTTTTACTGAATTTTTACCAGTTTTTGGAGTCTTTTACTAAAAGGAAAAATCCTTTGGAGAAAGTAAATACACCACTCGGTAGAGCTCATCAAGGTGAATCTTGGTCTGATGTTGGTCCCATCATCAAGCGATTCCATTCAAGAAAAACTTCAATCCTATTTTAGAACATCCTACGTTCAAGGTAAACTAATTCATTAAGTGCTATATGTATGTGTCTGAATTCCTGTGATTATAATATAATCATCTCTCTCTCGTGTTTTTATTCTAATCTTATAGGGATCACATAAATCACTTCTTTCAATAGTTCGTCGCAGTGGAGCTATTTCGCTTTTTTATTATTCTTAAGAATTGAAATATGATTTACAATAAATAAGTTTTTTAAAGACGTCTGTTATGTTAAATGTTTTAAATATATTGAGTGTTAGATGCATCGTCCGAATAACTCGTAGAAGGATTTTTATTAATCTTTTTAAACGTCACATATATAATCAAATTTGTTAGTATGACTTCTACGTTCATATTCCTCCCGACGGAATAATCAATGACATGGGAAACAGCCAAATACATTCAATGCAACGAACACATTTCAATGTATTTTATCTCAAGATTGTTCGACAATATGAACATAGTCAGATATAAAAATAAAAAATATCACCTTCAAACTCACTTTATAGTTAGTATGTATATATTTATGAATTCCTCTCTTGACCACCCCGGTCGATCAATCTCGTACTCGGATCCGAAACATGAATTTTCCGGATTTCCTACGGGTCATCATAGAATATAGCTAAAAACAAACGCTCATAAAATTTGCAATAACCGACTGAATTTTTCTAGTCGAATTTCAATGCAATTCCGTTTCCAGGAATCCGATCGGATCCAGCATCGGAATTGTTGACCTGGCCATGTAAAACATATTTCGAAAAAATTGCAATAAATGTATTTCAATGTTTTTTTAATGTATCGTAAAATACATAGCGTTCAAATTATTCTATTTGCTAAAGACACTTCATTAGGTGCGCTTTAAAATGTGTTTCAAAATTACACGAATAGATCTACAGTCGATGATGAGGTCTCTGATATAATTGATAATTCATCGTTTAACGATAATAATGGTTTGATCGCGTGTGCAAGCTGTCGAACTGATGGATAATTAAATACGAGATTAGGATCAATTTCAACACCAATTTGGTAACGAATAAGACGGATCATATGCAGCACATTCAATGATGTACCACCTATTTCTCCAAACGGCGTATTTACATCTAGTAATTCATTATTAAATACTTTGCTAAAAATACATCGCAAAGATTTTTCAAGTGGTGTTAATACTAATAAATTAGATTGGTTGACATTCATCATCGCAGATAAGGGATGTTTGGGTAGAAGTTTTCGATCTATTTTTCCATTTTCATTTAATGGTAATTGTTCGAGTATAACAAATACTGATGGAATCATATGGGATGGCAAACGTGATTGACAACGTTCGCGTAGTTGATTCTCATCAATATCAGAACTTTGAATGTAAGCAACTAAACAATTATCATCCAATATAATTACAACACATGCAGAGACAAATGTGTGTTCAAATAAACATTGTTCAATTTCACTAAGATCAATATAATGTCCATGTAGTTTACTTTGATGATCTTTTTTTGCTTTATAATAAAGAAGACCTTTATTATCCATTCGAGCAAGATCACCTGTTCGAAAGAATAATTCATGATCAATATCAACAAATACTCTTTTTGTCAAATCATTGTGTCCAAGATAAGCAGCGAAGGTACCTGCACCTCTTACAAATAATTCGCCTATTTGTCCGGTTGTCACAGATTGTAAGAATTCATCAAGAATGATACATTTATAATTAGGAAGTGGATATCTAATTGGAAGAATAGTTTTTTTATCATTTATATCGACAGAATGATACATGAAGTCAATCGCTGTTTCTGTTGAACCATATGAAGTCCACATATGAACGTTCTTGCACAAATTATTGTATAATTTCTCAATTGACTGAATTGTATTAATGTTATCTAGGAAAAATATATTAGAAATTTCTAAAACTTATTATAAAACATCATACTTCTAATATTTATCTTTCGCAGCGTATTAAACTTTAGACAATCATATTTTAGTACAAATTCTAATATATATTTGAGATATTCTGGAACAGTTTGCATATAGGAAACTTGTTTTTGTTGTAATACGTTTGAAATATATATAATATCTTTATTACCTTGTGGATGTAGCATTATAACAGCAGATCCAACTAAAAGGGCACCTAAGATTTCTGGTATATGTGCGTTGTTAGAAGTACATGACATTTGTATGATTGTATCTTTATTTGTAAGAATATCTATATGAGTAAGAGAATTAATATGTGTAATAAAATTATAATGTTGAATTTGAATCTATACAATTATATACATATAACACATGTAATATTTTATTAAAGGAAAAAACAAAAAATCTTACTGATTTTGGTATGTCATTCGATACTTTTGTATGAATTATATAGTCAATATTTTTATTAGTTAATACGGAATCAATATCAAGCGAAATAATGTTATCATTAAACTTAGATTTTGTCATATAATGAACAAGAACAAGACGAGTTTGAATGTTTTGTAATAATAAATGCATACGATCTTCCGAATCATGAGGTGGTAATGGGCAATAAATACTACCACACATCACAATTGACAGCATTCCAATTACCTACGAATATAAATATATAATTAGTAAGAATTTAAAAATAACTTATAGTTGGCTAACTTACCACTGATAAACTTCGATCTACACATTGACAGATAACGTCACCCGGAACAACATTATGTTCATTCACAAGATTGGACGATAATACTTGAGCATAATATAATAGTTCGCAGTATGTCAAACATTGATCATCAAGTTCAAGAGCTAGTTTTTGTGGATATTTCATTACTTGATATGCAAATTCATGATGAATGAAAGATGCAGAAGAAAATACCATTCGTGTATTATTTATTGTTTCTTTTAAAATTCTTTCATCTGGTAATATTAACGATAATTCAAAGATTGATTTTTCTATTCGATCATCTGTTTCATTAAATACTTGTTCTATTATTGAATGAAATCGCTGTGCAATCTGCACAACTGTTTCTACATCAAATAAATCAAGCGATGCATTAATTGTGCATGAAAGTTGATTAATATTGGGATCATGATAAATATCAACACCAAAGTTGAAATCAGTCATGATTTCATCTGCATTAATCTGGTATGACACAGGCACAACACAATGTTGAACATCTCTAATCATCATTTTATTTTCATTAACTCGAAAATTGAAGAATATATCGAGAAATGAACATTTTGAAATATGTAGATGTTGATGAAGAATACGTTGAAGCGGAAAATAAGAATACTCTAAACTATTTGTTATCATGTCTTGAACATACTTTATAAGTTGATAAAAAGACCAATGAGGATTCAGTTTACATCGCAATGGAATGATATTCTCAAACAGCCCAATGATTGTCTTTAACTCGTCTTTCCACCGAATATCCGTATTCATTCCAATACATAAATCTCTTTCTCCATTAGTCAATTTGAATAAAAAGACATAGTAGATAGCTAGTGCTACGGTTATAGGCATAATACCATTTGATGAACTATAATTAATAAAATGATACGTAAGATCTTTGTTAAAATCAAAAGACACATATATTCCGCGGTATGTTCGATGTTCATTTGGAAGAAGATATCGATCAAATGGTAATGATAATAACTGATCCAAATTATAATCATGAAGTGTATCAAGCCAAAACATACTGGTATTAGTCATTGGCATTTGTCGTTCAGTGATAGCATCTACGTGATAAAGAGAGAAAGAGAGTAACGAAAAAATATGAAAATGTTTTATATTTACAATCGAGATAACGTAGATTATTATGATCATCGCTTGACAGTTGACCTGTAAAGTATGCTCGATCAAGATCATGGAGGAATATGTTCATTGATTGAAGATCAAAAAAAGCAGGATGAAAATTGAAAATGACTATATCTTTGTCAGAAATTAAGTCATTTGTAGGAATTTGTTTGTAATAAACAACATGACAGCGAAACACTTGGCCTTGAGAAAGGTTGAAAAGTTGAGAATTATATTTTTCATTGTGAATAATCTGATTTAATTGTTCATTTGCTTCAAAAGTGCTTTCAACAAATGCAAACAATTTGTCATTGTCATTCTTGTTCATATCAATGATTTGTTGCATAAAAATATTGTTTTCTTTATGAAATACGAGTGATGTACGAAGTGATTGATGTTTGTATACAAGCTGTTGCAATGATTTTTGCAATTGAATAATTGACAAAGTGTCACTTGATGAACATCGATATGTATAAGGCAAATTAAGGATACCAGCGTATGAGTGATGAAGATCAAAATGTCTTTGTTTGTTTAACAACAGACGGGATTGGGCATATGATATTGGTGCTAAAAAAATAGTATATTCAAAGAAAAAAGTTCCTGTATATTATTAGGGAATGCAAGGCAGAGAAATTATTACGAAATTTATATTTTCGTTTCTAATCAAACTTTCATATTAGTTTACAAATGAGTTCTAAACAGGAAGTTCAAAGTATAACAGAATTGCTGATAAACTATGAATTTCTCGAGATTAAAACATTTATTACTGTTTCAGAGATGTGTTCAATGCAAAGTGAATCATTATTTTTTAATGATCAAACGCTAAAGACAAAAATCAACTTATACGAAGATCTCGATAATCAACAAGGAGTTTTTGAAAAGAAATATTCTTCTAATTTATAGTTTTTACGTCTATCCGCTTATACACTATACACTTTTTAAATTATAGTTTTTTCGAAAATTGACTCTAAATGAGTTGAAGTATTGTCAAGCGTTTACAATTCATTCGACAACCTTTTATTATCCAAAAAGTTCTTGATTTTCCACGATACACAGGTTTAATCTGATTTAAGAAAAAACCTGAGTTTTTATATGGTAAAAGTTCAGCATCATTTCTCATAAAACTCGAGAATCAATGTCGATTCGAAGGAAATAATATTACAATAATACCTATGACTTGTTTTTTTTATGCCAATCTTCGAAAATTAGTTTATATAATTAAGTATGCTATAGATCGTCCGAAAAAATTCTTAAAAATTTAATAATATTTTTATTTTTATTGTAATAGATTGGTAAAAATTATTTTGATTTTAAAGAAATTTCTATATTCTTTTGAGGTGTTACATTTCTCATTGACTATGATCCACAACTATTTCGAATGTGATCATAAGGATTTACTCTATTATCTATGTAGTTGTTCTCCTTTCTTTTTCCTGTCATTAATCCTGAACTTTTCCTATCATATGTGTGTGTAATTATGCCTTTCCTTTTCTGCCATAGATATATAAGTATATATGTTAGCAGACAGAGAGATTTCAGATCTTACATCGTCCTTCGATCTTGTGAAAAGCAATTCAAAGTAGTATTAATCTTACATATCATAAGTGATAAAACGAGATAAACATACCTTTATTGACAATACCAGATAATCTATAAAACATTGCTCCTTGTATTTCTTCAAGTTCTTCTGGCAGTATAATAGATAGTTCCCTAATAGGTAAAAGATATTCATTGGTAGTGATACTGTTGGAATTTATCGTAAATAATTGCGAATAAAACTGTTCAAATCGTTTTGTTATTGTCTTTAATGTAGTTTCATTAAAGCAATCAAGTGAAAAATTCATAAGACATGATAATTTTCCACTATCTAATGTTGAATCGTATAAAAAAATTACTTCGAAATCAAATATAGCGTATTGAAACGATGAAATTGGAAGAGACACTTTGTCTAAACTTGTATCCAACAAGTTTAATTGATCTAATTCTCCCTTTTCGGTATTAAATTCGAAAAATGTTTGAAGAAAAGATGTGTTTAACTGATTGTGATGAAAATCAGCAAGAATATCTTGCAATGGATAATGAGTATGTTCACAAATTGATGTGTATTTTTGTTGCACATGCTTGACAAGTTCTTTAAATGACCACTGAGAATCAACTTGTACACGATAGGGTAATGTTGCAACAAACATTCCGATCATATTCTGTAATTCAGGTTTGTAACGATTGGCATCTNATACTTGTTCTATTATTGAATGAAATCGCTGTGCAATCTGCACAACTGTTTCTACATCAAATAAATCAAGCGATGCATTAATTGTGCATGAAAGTTGATTAATATTGGGATCATGATAAATATCAACACCAAACTTGAAATCAGTCATGATTTCATCTGTATTAATCTGGTATGACACAGGCACAACACAATGTTGAACATCTCTAATCATTGTTTTGTTTTCATTAACTCGAAAATTGAAGAATATATCGAGAAATGAACATTTTGAAATGTGCAGATTTTTATGAAGAATACGTTGAAGCGGAAAATAAGAATACTCTAAACTGTTTGTTATCATTTCTTGAACATACGTTATAAGTTGATGCAAAGACCAATGAGGATTCAGCTTACATCGCAATGGAATGATATTCTCAAACAACCCGATGACTGTCTTTAACTCTTCTTTCCACCGAATATCCGTATTCATTCCAATACATAAATCTCTTTCTCTATTAGTCAATTTGAACAAAAAGATATAGTAGATAGTTAGTGCTACGTTTATAGGCATAATACCATTTGATGAACTATAATTAATAAAATGATTCGAAAGATCTTTGTTAAAATCAAAAGATACATATATTCCACGGTATGTTCGATGTTCATTTGGAAGAAGACATCGATCAAATGGTAATGATAATGACTGATCCAAATTATAACCATGAAGTGTATCAAGCCAAAACATACTCGCATCAGTCATTGGCATTTGTCTTTCAGTGATAGCATCTACATGATAAAGAGAGAGAAAGTAATGAAAGAATATGAAAATGTTTCATATTTACAATCGAGATAGCGTAGATTATTATCATCATCGCATGACAGTTCATTTGTAAAGTATGCTCGATTAAGATCATGGAGAAATATGTTCATTGATTGCAGATCAAAAAAAGCAGGATGAAAATTGAAAATAATTATATCTTTGTCAGAAATTAGGAAATTTGTAGGAATTTGCTTATAATAAACAGCACGACACCGAAACACTTGACCTTGAGAAAGGTTGAAAAGTTCAGAATTATACTTTTCATTGTAAATAATCTGATTTAATTCTTCATTTGCTTCAAAAATGCTTTCAACAAATGCAAACAATTTGTTATTGTCATTATTGTTCATATCAATGATTTGTTGCGTAAGAATATTGCTTTCTGTATCAAATACGAGCGATGTACGAAGTGATTGATGTTTGTATACCAGTTGTTGTAATGATTTTTGAAGCTGAATAATTGACAAAGTGTCACTTGATGAACATCGATATGTATAAGGTAAATTAAAGATACCAGCGTATAAGTGATCAGGATGAAAATGTCTTTGTCTGTTCAACAACAGACGAGTTTGGGCATATGATATTGGCGCTAAAAAAATAGCATATTCAAGGAAAAAAATTGCTGTATATTATTAGGAAGTGAAAGGCAGGGAAATTAATACGAAATTTATATTTTCGTTTCTAATCAAACTTCCACATTAGTTTACAAGTGAGTCTTTATACGAAGTTCAGATTACAACAGAATTGTTGACCAACCATGAATCTCTTGAGATTAAAGCGTTTTTTACTGTTTCAGAGATATGTTCAATGCAAAGTAAATCATTATTTTTTAATGATCGAACACTAAAGACGAAAATCAACTTGTACGAAGATCTCGATAATAAACAAAGAGTTTTGAAAAGAAATATTCCTCTAATTCATAGTTTTCACGTCTATCTGCTTATACACTATACATTTTTTTTAATTATATTTTTTTCGAAAATTAACTCTGAATAAGTTGAAGTATTGTCAAGCGCTTACAATTCATTTGACAAATTTTTATTACCTAAGAAGTTCGTGATTTGCCAAATTACACAGATTCTATTTGATTTACGAAAAAACATGAGTTTTTATATGGTACAAGTCCAGCATTGTTTTTCATAAAACTCAAGAATCAATGTCGATTCGAAGGAAATAATATTACTAACTATGACTTGCTTTGTATACCAATTTTCGAAAATTAGCTTATATAATTAACTATGCCACAGATCGCCCAAAAAAAATTTTTAACAATTTAATTATATTTTTATTTTTATTGTAATAGATTGGTAAGAAATATTTTGATTTCAAAGAAAGTTCTATATTCTTTTGAGGTGTTATATTTCTCATTGACTATGATTGACAACTGTTTCGAATGTAATCATAAGGATTTTCTCTATTATCTATGTAGTTGTTCTCCTTTCTTTTTCGTGTCATTAATCCTGGACTTTTCCTATCATATGTATGTGTAATGATGCCTTTCCTCTTCTGCCATAGATATATACGTATATCAGTGAGCAGACAGAGAGATTTCAGATCTTACGTCGTCCTCCGATCTTGTGAAAAGCAATTCAAAGCAGTATTAATCTTATATATCATAAGCGATAAAACGAGATAAACATACCTTTATTGGTAATACCAGATAATCTATGAAACATTGCTCCTTGTATTTCTTTAAGCTCTTCTGGCAATATAGCAGATAGTTCCCTAATAGGTGAAAGATATGCATTGGTAGTGATACTGTTGGAATTTATCGTAAATAACTGCGAATAAAAATGTTCAAATCGTTTTGTTATTGTCTTTATTGTAGTTTCATTAAAGCAATCAAGTGAAAAATTCACAAGACATGATAATTTTCCACTATTTAATGCTGAATCGTATAAAAAAATTACTTCGAAATCAAATAGAGCGGATTGAAACGATGAAATTGGAAGAGATACTTTCTCTAAACTTGTATCCAACAAGTTTAATTGATCTAATTCTCCTTTTTCGGTGTTAAATTCGAAAAATGTTCGAAGAAAAGATGTGTTTAACTGATTGTGATGAAAATCAGCAAGAATATCTTGCAATGGATAATGGGTATGTTCACAAATTGATGTGTATTTTTGTTGCACATGCTTCACAAGTTCTTTAAATGACCACTGAGAATCAACTTGTACACGATAGGGTAATGTTGCAACAAACATTCCGATCATATTCTGTAATTCAGGTTTGTAACGATTGGCATCTAAAGAAGCAATGCATATATCACTTTCACCATGAATTAGTTTGAATAAAAATGCATAAAAAGTAGCTAACGCTAACTGATAAAGTGTAACTTGATGCACGGATGCAAATGTAAGAAATTCTGTCGTAGTATCGGCATCATCAAAAATAATCTCATTTGTAACGCCAGCTGTTGAATGATGCTCAGTCGATAAACGGCATCGATCGAATGGCAATGGTAAGCGTCGTTCGAAATTATATCCTTCGAGTTGTGAATGCCAAAACTTGCGCGATGCTGTCATATCTATCAGACGTTCATGTACAGAATAATCAATGTATTGCAATGTATTCTCATTCATAGGTAATGAACAGTCGTTTCTATAAGCATTAGATAAATCACATAATAACAGTGGTATTGAATATCCATCTATCGCAGAATGATGAAGACAAATAACTAACAAATCATCAGATGTCAACAGGTCATCATTCTGCGATGTCAAATGATGACGGTGATGTTGTCGAATAATATGGCAATGCATAACCCTGCCTTTTTCCAAATCAAACAAGTCCGAGTCCCTCATAATTTCTTCAATCTTATCATCCAATTCATTGTCATTATGAAGTTCTGTTACTGTGAAGCCAAAAGATTGGTGATCATCAATATCACTACGATACTGTATTAGTTTACCATTTGTATTAAAATCAACTGCTGTACATAAAATCGGATGCGCTCTTACAACAGCTAGCAGTGTTCGACGTAGTCGACTAATTAATGCATGACTTTCAACAGATGATATACGATACAGTAATGGAATAAGATACAGATTATTCATCGTTGTTTTAGATGAAAAACGAATTTGTTCATCCAAAATTACGCGTTCTTGAGCAAATGATGCTCGAGCTACAATAGAAGAAATAGAATAAAGTTGATAGTAATTGCCAAATTTTGATTTTACCTTTAGTGAGGTACAATGAAGACCAAATATTATCATTTATGTTTTGAGTAGTATTATTCGTAGTTTGATGAATAAGTTGAGCATGGTTAAGAATTGTTGGAGACTGAAAAAGTTCACGAATTGAAAGACTATTTGTTTCTAAATGAAATCGACTTTTGTATCGATATAAAAGCTGCATGAGTATAAGAGAATGTCCACCAATAGTAAAGATATTTGTATCAATTGAGATTTGTTGTTGTTCTAATAAATCACACCAAAGTTGATGAATGATGGCTTGAATTTTATTTGTTGGTTGTAATATTTGATCAGGATCTGAGAGAAGTGTTGATGGTAGATGAGAAGAGCCAGGTGATGGAAGACGTTTTCGATCGACCTTTCCATTTGCATTCAAAGGGAATTTGTCAAGTATGATAAAAAATGATGGAATCATATGTGATGGTAGATTTAATTGGCAATGTTCACGTAGTTGATATTCATTAATATCAGTACTTTTTTCAATATAAGCGATCAAATGATCATCACCCGATTTGGTCACAACACAACCATAAATCGATGTATCAAGCAGACATCGTTCAATTTCTTCTAATTCAATTCGTTGCCCATGCAATTTAATTTGAAAATCTTTTCGACAGATATAATGCATACAGCCGTTTTTATCAACTTTAACAAGGTCACCTGTTCGATAAAATCTTTCGCCATTGATATTGGTAAGTACTTTCATTGTCAAATCATCACGACCGAGATATCCACAAAATTTACCTACACCACCGATAAGTAATTCACCTTCTTGACCGATGGCAACAGATTGTAAGAATTCATCCATGATTAAACATATGCAATTAGGAAATGGCGTGCCAATAGGAATATTATTCATACCGAAATTTTTCTCAACTAGATGATATGTGATTCCATATGACGCTTCAGACGGACCACAGAGATTCCAAATGCGACAAGATTCAATAACATGGTTCTTCAATAAAGTGACCGATGTGGCTGAAACAGGTTCACCTAAAGAAATACGTTGATATTAAGTTGCGTTCTTTGTCTTCTTTAATTAGCGATACTCACCCCCGTAGCATACATTTCGTATTGTTGACATCAACGGATTAAAATTGTTCTCCTGGATGAAATCACAAAAATACTTGAGGAATGTAGGCACAGCCTCCAAATGTGTAACTTCTTTACTGTGTAGCACATAATCGAGATATGCAAAGTCCATGTTACCATCCGGATGCAACATAATTACAGTGGCTCCGCAAAAAAGAGATGCTAGAATTTCTAGTATATGTATATCAAACGTGGAAGCAGCAAGTTGCAACACAATGTCATTTTTATTTAAAGCATCTATGTTGATTAATGAATGGATGTAGTTTATAAAACCTTCAAGGTGTACTGGAACCTATTAAACAGAAGAAAATATTAAACTTCCTACCAAACGAAAGTGAAAACGTCTCAAATATACCAATTTGGGCTTTCCAGTTGAGCCACTTGTGAAGGTAACATAAGCAATAGTTCTAGCGATTATTCCGGTGTTCGATAGTCTGTCGATATCAATACTACCCTTCACTTCATTGTTAATCAACACTGAATCAATATCAAGTGATATAGTATCAGCATTAAATATAGCTTTTGTCAAATGATGAACAAGAACAAGACGACTTTGGATTTCTTCTATAAGTACATGTAAACGACGTTCCGGATCTCGAGCTGGCAATGAACAATAAACACCACCAACCATTTCAATTGCCATAATACCAATCACCTAATCAATAGCAATCTCTAATTGACTTCAATAAATGCTTTTTTATTAAACTTACCGTCACTAAACTTCTGTCAACACATTGACAAATAATTTCACCTGGAACAACATCATATTTATGCAAGATGTCTAAAGACAACACTTGAGCATAATATAGTAGTTCAGAATATGTCAAAGATTGATCATCAAGTTCAACAGCTAGTTTTTGTGGATATTTCATAACTTGACAGACGAATTCATGATGAATACAAGAGACAGAAGGAAATATAATCTTTGTGTTATTCATAGATTCCAACACTATTCTTTCGTCCGATAATATTAACGATAATTCATAAACCGACTTCTTCAGCTGATTATCTTTCACATGAAATAGTTGTTCTAACATAAAATGAAATCGTTGTCCAATCTTATCAACTGTGTCAATGTTGAACAAGTCACGTGATGCATTGATTGTGCACGAGAATTGATTCATATTCACATTATATTCTACTAGAACGGAGAAATCTAATTTATTCATCATTTCAACTTTATTTCTATTGAGAGAAATAGAGATTAGATGAAGTCGAGCATCACCAATCATTACTTCGTTCTTGCTATAATCATTTTCATTTAATTGAAAGCCGAAGAAAATGTCGAGAAATGCAGGATTTTTAACATTCGGATGTTGATCAAGAATACGTTCAAGTGGATAATAAGAATATTTCAAAGCATTTATTTCAATGTCACAAATATGTTCAATTAGTTGATAGAAGGACCAATAAGAATCTAATTGACATCTTAATGGAATGATATTCTCAAAAAATCCAATGATTGATTTGATTTCAGGTTTGTATCGATTATTGATGTTCATTCCAATGCATAAATCACTTTCTCCATTCGTTAATTTGTATAAGAAGGCATAATAAGTTGCGAGTATAATATGTTGAAGTGACATGTTATTCAATGATGAATAAGTAACCAGGTGATATGAAAGATCGAGATCAAAATTAAAAGAGACAGTTATTCTTCGATCAGCTCGATATTCATTCGAAAGACGATATCGATCAAATGGTAATGATAAAGACTGGTTGAGATTACAACCATGAAGAGTATCAAGCCAAAACATACTTGCATCAGTCATTGGCATTTGTTGTTCGATGATGGAATCTAGACAAACGGAGCGAAGTGAGTTAATGCGAAAGGAAAACATGATAAATTTTATACACACAATCAAGATATTGTAATGTATTGTTGTCGTCATTGGATAATTGGCCTGTAGTATAAGCTTGATTAAGATCATGAAGAAAGATGTTCATCGATTGAAAATCAAATAGAGCGTGATTNACGACCGAGATATCCACAAAATTTACCTACACCACCGATAAGTAATTCACCTTCTTGACCGATGGCAACAGATTGTAAGAATTCATCCATGATTAAACATATGCAATTAGGAAATGGCATGCCAATAGGAATATTATTCGTACCGAAATTTTTCTCAACTAGATGATATGTGATTCCATATGACGCTTCAGACGGACCACAGAGATTCCAAATGCGACAAGATTCAATAACATGGTGCTTTAATAAAATGACCGATGTGGCTGAAACAGGTTCACCTAAAGAAATATATTGATATTAAGTTGCATTCTTTTTCTCCTTTAATTAGTGATACTCACCCCCGTAGGAAACATTTCGTATTGACTTCAACGGGCTAAGATTTTTCTCCAGGATGAAATCACATAAATACTTGAGGAACGTAGGGACAGCCATCAAATGTGTAACTTCTTTACTGCGTAGCACATAATCGAGATATGCAAAGTCCATGTTACCATCCGGATGCAGCATTATTACAGTGGCTCCGGAAAAAAGAGATGCAAGAATTTCTAGTATATGTATATCAAATGTGGAAGCAGCAAGCTGCAACACAATGTCATTTTTATTTAAAGCATCTATGTTAATTAATGAATAGAAGTAGTTTATAAAACCTTCAAGATGTACTGGAACCTATTAAACAGAAGAAAACATTGAAATTCCTACCAAAAGAAAGTGAAAACGTCTCAAATATACCACTTTGGGTTTTCCAGTTGAGCCACTTGTGAAGGTGACATAAGCAATAGTTCTAACGATTATTCCGGTGTTCGATAGTCTGTCGATATCAATATTACCATTCACTACATTGTTAATCAACACTGAATCAATATCAAGTGATATAGTATCAGCATTAAACATAGTTTTTGTCAAATGATGAACAAGAACAAGACGACTTTGGATTTCTTCTATCAGTGTATGTAAACGACGTTCTGGATCTCGAGCTGATAATGAGCAATAAACACCACCAACCATTTCAATTGCCATAATACCAATCACCTAATCAATAACAATCTCAAATTGACTTCAGTAAATGCTTTCTTCATTAAACTTACCGTCAATAAACTTCTGTCAACACATTGACAAATAATTTCACCTGGAACAATATAATATTTATGCAAGATGTCTAAAGACAACACTTGAATATAATACAGGAGTTCAGAATACGTCAAAGATTGATCATCAAGTTCAACAGCTAGTTTTTGTGGATATTTCATAACTTGACAAACGAATTCATGATGAATACAGGAGACAGAAGGAAATATAATCTTTGTATTATTTATAGATTCCAACACTATTCTTTCATCCGATAATATTAACGATAATTCATAAACCGACTTCTCCAGTTGATTATCTTTCACATGAAATAGTTGATTTAACATAAAATGAAATCGTTGTCCAATTTTATCAACTGTTTCAATATTGAACAAGTCGAGTGATGCATTGATTGTGCATGAGAATTGATTTATATTCAAATCATATTCTACTAGAACTGAGAAATCCATTTTATTCATCATTTCAACTCTATTTCTATTGAGAGAATTAGAGATTAGATGAAGTCGAGCATCACCGATCATCACTTCATTCTTATTATTATCATTTTCATTTAATTGAAAACCGAAGAAAATGTTGAAAAACGCAGGATTTTCAACATTCGGATGTTGATCAAGAATACGTTCAAGTGGATAATAAGAATATTTCAAAGCATTTATTTCAATGTCATAAATATGTTCAATTAGTTGATTGAAGGACCAATAAGGATCTAATTGACATCTTAATGGAATGATATTCTCAAATAATCCAATCATTGATTTGAGTTCAGCTTTGTATCGATTATTGATGTTCATTCCAATACATAAATCTCTTTCTCCATTCGTTAATTTGAATAAGAAGGCATAGTAAGTTGCGAGTATCATATGTTGAAGTGACATGTTATTTGATGATGAATAAGTAACCAATTGATATGAAAGATCGAGATCAAAATTAAAAGAGAAAGTTATTCTTCGATCAGTTCGATATTCATTCGAAAGACGATATCGATCAAATGGTAATGATAAAAACTGATTGAGATTACAATCATGAAGAGTATCAAGCCAAAACATACTTGCATCAGTCATTGGCATTTGTTGCTCAATGACAGAATCTAGAGAAACGGAGAAAAGTGAGTTAATGCGAAAGGAAAACATGATAAATTTATACATACAATCAAGATATCGTAATGTATTGTTGTCGTCATTGGATAATTGACCTGTAGTATAAGCTTGATTAAGATCATGAAGAAAGATGTTCATCGATTGAAAATCAAATAGAGCGTGATGAAAATTGAAAACTAATACATCTTTCTCAGAAAGACGATCATTTAAAGAGATTTGTTCATAGTGAATAATATGACATCGAAAAACAAGTCCGTAAGTAAGATCAAAGAATTGAGGATTACGTTCTTCTTCTTGTATGATATCATTAAGCTGTTCATCTGTATTAATAGTGTTTTCGATAAATGCAAATAGTTGATTGTCACTACCACTGTAGTCAATGATTCGTTGCATGAGTAGACTCTTTTCTGTATCGAAAATGAGTGATGTACGAAGTGATGTATGTTTTGTTACCACCAGTTGGAGAGCATGACGAAGTTTTTTAATTGATAAAGAATGTTGAGATGAGAGACGATAAAGAAAAGGCATGTTGTAAATTGTTACTCGTGATATATCAGGATTGGAATGAGTTCGTTTGTTAAACCAGATACGAGCTTGTGCATATGATGCGGGTGCTACAACAGGTAAGAATAAACTTCATGAACAGCGGTTAAGACTCTATAACGGATTGCAATAGAATACAATAGCATCTAATAATTAAACACATGTAGAAATAATTTTCTTTCTTCGAATCAAAATTTTATCTCATCAATAGGGATTTCTGATCTTTCTTTGATAATTTTCAACCGCAAAATACAAAATTTTAAACAGATGTTACAATGCCGGATAACAAAGGCAAATGTGTCAGAGTTCGGATGTGCACTTGACCTGTCCTTGAAGTAAATCGCTTATATTTTTTCTACAATTACCTGTTGAAAGTATGGAACTGTAAACTGGACCCGCCGGGATTGGAATCGGAACGAAAACGTTTTCTGACTGACGTCAAACCAGTTGTTTTTGCCAAGTATTATACTGTATATTATCATGTTGTCTCGATTAATAATCTGTGAAAGGGCAGTCTTTTATTTCCAGATCTGACAAAACCCTGTTACAGGTCACGATATCGTTAACAATACCTCAACTACTTTGCAAATTTAAGAGAAATTTGGAATTTCGATACATGTGAAAATAGAAAATTCTAGTTCTAATCAAGACCGGGGCTGAGACCGCGACTTATAAAAATTTTGACTGGGAATGGAACTGAAAACAAAATTACCCGAGACCGAGCCTAAAGAAAGTCATCAACTGGGTTCATTCGATGCAATTTTGTCAGTGCTAGAAAATGGCTCATTTCGTTGCTGTATTTTTGACTTATTTATTGTGGCAACAAGCATACTGTTGAAGATATTATCAGTGTATTTCAAATTTTCTTTTTTCTCCTATTCATTGTGTCACCTATGAAAGATGTTCTGTGCTGTATGAGACAATTGAACCACGATACAATTGGAGTATCGTATCGGTTTGCCACTGTGAGCACAATATTAATAGTAGTAAAACGAAATTAATAGAATGCTTCAGCAGTAACGAATTATTATCAACACTCATTCTCTTTGGTTTTCTGTTATAGCTATATTTTAAAAAGATGAAAATATGCGAAAAGTACGTGTACTTAGCAAATGTAAGTATTTTTTTCGTTGTCTGAATTCTCTAAACCTATCAAGGTCGAAAATAGAGAAGCAAAATAAGTTATTTGGTGGCACTGGAAAAGCTGCATCGAATGAGTCTGGTTAATCGCTCTGAGCAATTCCATGGGCAACTCAATCCAACGTATAGATCCGACAGGATTTTGCTGAGTTTTTTTCTCGTTCGGAATTCGGCATGGATTACGACAGAATCAGGTCCGATCGATCCCCATCGATACTGGTCATCGAATCAAACGAGACTGTGACGATTTCTGATGGAAGAGATGTGTATCCCGATGGAATCATGTCTTTCTTTATTTCTTCCTATCATCAATCGCCTCGTTCTAATACAGAACACAAGTTTATNTTCGATGATGGAATCTAGACAAACGGAGCGAAGTGAGTTAATGCGAAAGGAAAACATGATAAATTTTATACACACAATCAAGATATTGTAATGTATTGTTGTAGTCATTGGATAATTGGCCTGTAGTATAAGCGTGATTAAGATCATGAAGAAAGATGTTCATCGATTGAAAATCAAATAGAGCGTGATGAAAATTGAAAACTAATACACCTTTATCAGAAAGACGATCATTTAAAGGGATTTGTTCATAGTGAATAATATGACATCGAAAAACAAGTCCGTGAGCAAGATCAAAGAATTGAGGATTACGTTCTTCCTCTTGTATGATATCATTAAGCTGTTCATCTGCATCAATAGTGTGTTCGGTGAATGAAAATAATTGATTGTCACCACTGCTGGAGTCAACGAGTCGTTGCATGAGTAGACTCTTTTCTGTAGCGAAAATAAGTTTTTTAATTGATAAAGAATGTTGAGATGAGAGACGATAAAGAAAAGGCATTTTGCAAATTGTTACTCTTGATATATCAGGATTGGAATGAGTTCGTTTGTTAAACCAGATACGAGCTTGTGCATATGATGCGGGTGCTACAACAGGTAAAAGTAAACTTCATGAAGAGCGGTTAAGACCCTATCACGGATTGCAATAGAATACAATAGCATCCGTTATAACTACATTTAAAAAATGAAAATATGCGAAAAGTACGTGTACTTGGCAAACATAAGCGCTTTTTTTTCGTTGTCTAAATTATCTAAACCTATCACGATTGAAAATAGAGAAGCGAAATAAGTTATTTGGTGGCTCTGGAAAAGTTGCATCGAATGAGTCTGGTTAATCGCTCTGAGAAATTCCATAGGCAACTCAATCCAACGTATAGATCTGACAGGATTTTGCCGAGTTTTTTTTCTTGATCGGAATTCGGTATGGATTACGGCAGAATCAGGTCCGATCGATCCCCATCGACACTGATCATCGAATCAAACGAGACCACGTTAGATCCTGCGATCGAAAAACATCGGAGAAGATTGATTTCTGATCAAAACTAATTTTTCTGTGCAAAAAATCAAAAGGTAAGTCGATTAGAATGACTTTTTTCGTAGGCTATGATCAGATTATAACTGCTTATCATCAAATTATTAATGGCAATCATTCGATTTTTCCCACAATAGTTTGATTCATAGTTCTGGTTGTAATCATTAGAGAGACCTTATGAATCAATGCACGAGAACCACAGCAGATTTATTCACATCGCTGCTCCATCGATATCTCAGGTTTCAATGAAATTTGAGATACCGATTGAGCACAATGTGTCATGGCTACCGTGCACTGCCTCCAAGGCGCATTTTTTTCATCCAACGCTGTAATGAACGTTTTATAAAAGGATCATCAAAGGCTTAATGGAGTGCATGTGCTGTCTGGTAAGGGCTTTATGAGAAGGTTTAAAGAATTCGTAAGTCCGTGAGAGGATTTTTGTACGTTGTATTTTCATAAACTCCGGAAAAGGTTTATGAGATTGGCGATCCTATTCTTGAAATTTTTAAACAGCCATTACGAAGAGAAAAATCGAATACGGAAGAGAGTTTATGAGTATTAACAATTGCCACGAAAATTCATGAAAAGGCATGTGCGCGTCTGTTTGTCTCTTGATATCATTGAAAAGTATTTGTAGAAGACTATTTTTAAATACAGTTTTGTACAGTATTTTACGGGCTACAAGTAGATATAATTGGAGCTTCCGATCTGTCTATATTTCGCAGAAACAAATACGATTTTTAAATAAGCTACCATTGTTCTGTTAGATCTGTAACTTTTGGGGTGCATAACTATCTGCGAGTAGATTGCCACTAGTTACATTAAAGTCTATGACAATCAGATTCAAAAAATACCATCTAAACTCTCTTGACTTGCTCTAAAAAGCGCTATATTTGATTTTTCAATTTTGAATCCTTCACATTATTCGATTGGGTCCTTTCACTGTGGTCAGAGCTTTTGGTATATCCTAAGTATAATACATAGAGTTTTAAAAAAGTTCTCGCATATTGCGCCTATATTGTATAAAATGCTTTAGGAAACTTTCTCTCTATGAATTCTGATAGGGAAAAAAATACTCTCCTTCTGCATGTTGGTTGATGACACTTCAACTAAACTATAATAATAGTATTTGAAAAGTATTGATTCTTCGTGGGCGCGTCCTGACCATACTTCCGCTAATTTCAAGGAAGAGTAAACAAGTATTTTTTAAATAACTTTTGATAGGAAGAAGATAGTAGGCTGCAATTTTCACCGCTAGAAAGAGCGAGTAAAGATGCAACGAATTCATTTTTTTTTTAAATTTTTGATTCCATTTCTACTCAATGTAAAATATGCTTTTTTTTATCAGAAACAGAAAACGAAAAAAAAATATTTCCGCAGAAATCGCCACAGGTTAGTCGTAGAATTAAAATTCGTACTAAGATACCTGATATTCATCCTAAAAAGAATGCGTCAAAATGTCACAACGTTACATTTGGGCAATTCCAGGATTAGTTTTGTTCGCGACAGTCAGCTTTCAAGGAATCTACTGAAATAGTGATAAATAACGCAAAAATGATCTCATCTTATTATAGAAATCATAGTTACTGAAATTCAAACTCAACTAACACTCAGAAAACAGAAACCATGCGTACAAAATGGTTTCAACTTATTCCAGTTCCAGTTCTAATGAAAAGAACTGATCGACCAGTTATTTTCCAATTAGATGGAACTGTCACAGGCCTATTCTAAGCTGCTATTATCTGATACTTTCGAATTGTCAAAGAATTACCATGCAGAACGATTAAAGAATTCAAAAGAAATAATTGGAATTAGTGGGCGCAACCAATAAAAAAGTAAGTGGCTGGGGGGTACCTAAAAGATTTGCGACGGTGGCAGAGCAACGCTTAAAATTTTTCTTCTTCGATGATTGAGTAGAGGCTGTTGATGGTTAGGTGTCGCTTAATCATGCTCTATCTTGGCTACGCCACTAATTGGAACTTGTTCACTGAAATTTTATCAAGTAAAATTGCAAGACAGTTAAGATTCAAAAAAGAGAAGAACGCCAATGGAATGATTTAGATTTATTCTTAGATGGCAAAACATCTCGAAAGAAATTATTCCAGATTATTGAGGCAAACTCAATGAATGCAATTCTAACATAATTGCCATTAGGAAAACAAAAGGAAGCTAAAAGACATGATTTCCGTTTGATCACCAACTGCTATTCTACTATATGACCCGATTTAAAACAATCTTGAGGACTAAAATCGGATAAGGCAGTGACACCGTAGGGCTATTGGGTTACATCAAGCGGTTTCTTTGTGTGCCTCTTACTTGGCGAAGGGTTAAAGTTTTGAGACCATTTCTTGAGGGGAAAACTCAGTCATTCAGTTTGCACGGGCTTACGCTGGTGATATGTGAAATCAAAAACAGTTCATAAACACATCTA